>APFE030525819.1:5995-49333 GCA_000404065.3 Pinus taeda
TTTTTACCATTTTACTGCCTTCTGTATTTACTTTTATTGTTTACCTTTGACTGCTCTGTAACTTCATTTTAACTTTCATTGACTTTTACCTGATACACTTTAACCACTGATACTCTTTAGCTGTTATGCTTTCTAACCTCTGTTTGAATAGATTTGATAACAATATTGGAGTAAACAAATCTTATGATTAGTATTAAGACTGTTTATCCAAGGATGTGGTCTTCTGATTACCTCTTTAGGGGACAACCGAGTAGATTTTTCAAGCAATTCTTCCATAGACAAAGGAGTTAGCTCTTGATCAGGTTCAAAATGTAGCATTGTATTAATAGCTTCAGGAGTAATGGGGAAAAGAACACTCTGTTTAGGGGACATTACTGTTCTTTGAGTGGGATCATAGTTATAATGGCAATACTGGATAATTTCTGGGAAAGCAATGACTGAGGGGATGAGATATCTCGGGAGATTGGATTCCCACAACCCAATGACATCTTGCCCCTTCGAGTAATCATCTCTGCAGTGACAATAACTCAGAAGGGGGCTTTCATCAAAATGCAAGTCTTTAATCCGAAAATCTTTATCTACCAAAGGCAAATATTCTAACTCTCTGTGGGAGGCATTCAATGGAGTCACATTCAGGGTTGTCGGGGCTTCCATTTCGGTTCTTGTGGATTCAAAATGGAAGTTTCTGGGTTTTTTTCACAGGCCCGACGCGATTTCAATTTAAATGAAGGAAATTAGCACAATTACAATTTCAGGGGAACAATTCACAGTTTTAAACCTCAGGGAATGATCTCAGTGATAAGATTTAATCACCAATCCAGTGGAAAACAAGGAAAACAGACTTTCTTTTGAAGTTCGAAGCGCTATAGGATAAATACCTGTCCTTGGACGAAAGCTGGCCTTTAACAGAGATCAGGCGGTAGAAGGAGGATGCTTCAACACAGGTTTGGCGGAATTCTGGAGCAAAATTGGATAGAACAGTGAATTCCAGTGAAAATTTGAATTTTGCAGCAGAAGGCGCAGTCGCTTTCGAATAACGAAAATGACACAAAAACACGCAAATTTGTTTTATTTCCAAAGTCAAAAAGGGGTTTTAGTTTTTCGAGGAATGAAGTCATTTCAGTACGAGCTGACGTGGGGCAGGGATCGGGTGGTAAGCGGTTAATCCCCGCACCACTTTTTGGCAAAGGTGGTATTGAGCGCGGGGGGAGTGATTCCATCAGGTGAGTGACATGTGGCTGGAGTATTATTTCATACCACCATTCTCCCGCGCGTTAAAGCTCTGACAAAGGATGGGTAGCGGAATTGATACGGGGCGTAGATATGCAGAAAGGTGATCGAACGATTGAAATGACGGGGAGATGGTGGGGTGGTTATCGCACGGGCCCGACATAATCAATTTTTTAATTAATCATCCGAGGTGGCATATGATTGGTGGATGGAAGGTTACTAATTAGTTCTGATAACTAATTAACCCCATATTTATAATGAAAAAAGGGTTTGCGGCGGGGTTTCGTTGGATGGTTGAAATGTCGGGTGGAATGCCAAGTGGATGGGCCATGGTGGCATAGGATCTTTTCCAAAGTTTTGGTTTAGAAAATAAAAATTCGGGTTTTGTTTATATTTTTGTATTAAACATATAAATCATATGTTTAAAGTTTTTCGTATATATGTTTTTATTTATATGATAAAATAACCAATATAGTTAACTTATCATAAGGGCGAGACTATTGTATAACGATATATTTAACCAAAGGGCTTGTATAGTGGGTTTTTAATGAATATTTGGGAAATAAATACTTTGGTTAAAACATAATAGAGGGTTTTTTTGGGGATATTAATTTAAAAGGAATTATATACTTAGGATAGGGCATTTTTACTAGGGATTTAGTAAATAGAGTTAAATGTAAATATGACAAAGGGACAAGGGAACTCAAAAAACTTTGCACATCTAAGAAAGTGATCATTTATGAAGTAAATTACAATATATCATCTTCAACACTTAAACTTAGAATAGTAAGTTATTTTGAGGGATTTTTATGGAAGTTTGCATGATTTTCCTAAGCAAAATGTGATTTTACTTAGGAAAAGATTGAAAGTGAATGATAATGGATAACTTCAAGTACTTAGGTGTTTTTGATCATAAGGCCAAGGGTCCGGTTCCTCCAAAAGGCAAGGAAATGCCTTGAGCCCCTTTGATCTCCAAATACCTTAGTACTTTGGGAAAATTAGTAAAAACTTAGGGAAAAAGTGATGTGGGAAGTTAATGGTTTTGACTTTGCTTTCTGTGAATTCTTCAGTGCATTTTCTGCTTGAGTACTTGTGATGAAGGTAAGAGATTAAACATAATCAGCACCATCATTCATCACATAAAACTTTGCAACACCATCTACCTACCCTATCTACTTGACACTACCATTTTCTCTTCCTTATTAGGGTGCATTTAGACTTGCAAACCCTTTTCAATCTTTTCTTTTTACAAGGCAAATCTATTTAATTCTACCCTTATTACATCCAAGGGCTCAGATTAAACTGTTGAGCACCTCTTATTAAATCTACCTATCTACTTATCTGCCAAGATTAAACTATTTGGACAGATATTTATTCTCTAATCTACAACATGAAATTGAAATATGAGTAAGCCAAGTTTAAACAGTTTGACTTATTCATCAATTGTGGCAAAGGTTTGACAAGCTGCACACAATTGCTTTATTACAAAAATGAAATAGTAGTGGCATTTGGATTTGCACACTTTCCTTGGTATATTTTTTGTTTGGGGTTCATTTCTTTCACTTTTTTTACCATTTTATTTTTCTTACCCTTTGATTTTTCTTTTAGGGTATACCCTCTTTACATTTTTTAAATTTTTTTGATTTTTTTGGTTTTTCAAGAATATGGAACACCTTTGCTCAAGAAAAAGGTTTGAACATATTCCATAGTTCAATCAAGACAATCATGAAAAATGACACCTATTGGTATAGGAGTCTAACATTTCCCATTTGGAGTTGATTTGTCCCCTCAAAAATTGATTCTCAAGGACTGCTTCTATGTACAGTGCCATGGGTAGAAAGGTCATATTTTGGGCGTTTTTTTACCTTTTGGTAGACCAATTCTACTCCAAAAGCTTAGCAAATTCACAGGGTACATGTACTCATCATTGTGAATCCACAAATGCTGATCATTTTATGTTTAGATGCACCTAAGAAAACCACATCGCAGAGCACTTTTTGTAGGACCATTTTGGAGGTCTTCCCGATGTCCAAATTGAGCTCATGATAGCTCATTGGAAAGCCTGTCTTGTCTATTTTCCAAATATGCCTTTAGCTTCCCATTTGGAGGTGATTTGTCCCCTCAAAAACCGATTCTCTCAAAAATTATTCTGTGCGCAGCGCCATGGGTAAAAATATCTTTTTTTGGGAGTTTTTTGACCTTTTGGCTGACCAGTTCTGCTCCAAAAGCTTAGAAAATGCACAGAGTGCATGCACTCATCATTGTGAATCCAAAAATGCTGACCATTTCCTATTTATATGCCCCGAGGAAAAGCACATCACACAACACCATTTGCATGACCATTTTGGAGGTCTTCCCGATGTCCAAATTGAGATCATGATAGCTCATTGGAGAGTTTGTCCTGTTTATTTTCCAAATCTGCCTTTAGTTTACAAATTGGAGTTGATTTGAACACTCAAAAACTGATTCTCCCAACACTGCTTTTGTGCGTAGTACCATGGGTAGAAAGGTCATTTTTTGGGTGGCCTTTGACCTTTTGGTTGACCATTTCTACTCCAAAATCTTAGCAAATGTGAAGGGTGCATGTACTCATCATTGTGAATCCAAAAGTGCTTATCATTTCCTATTTAGATGCCCCTAGGAAAAGCATAGCATGCAACACGTTTTGCAGGACCATTTTGGAGGTCTTCCCGATCTCCAAATTGAGCTCATGATAGCTCATTCAAAAACTTGTCCTGTTTATTTTCCAAATCTACCTTTATTTTACCATTTGGGGGTGAGTTGACCCCTCAAAGACAAATTCTCCCAAGACTGCTTCTGTGCACAGCGCCATGAGTAGAAAGGTCATTTTTTTGGTGTTTTTTGACCTTTCGGTTGACTAGTTTTGCTCCAAAATCCTAGCAAATGCACAAGGTGCATCTACTCATCATCATGAATCCAAAAATGCTAACCATTTACTATTTAGTTGCCCCTAGGAAAGGCGCAGTGCGCAACACTTTTTGCAGGAACATTTTGGAGGTCTTCCCGATGTCCAAATTGAGCTCATGATAGCTCATTGGAAAGCCTGTCCTATCTATTTTCCAAATCTATGTTTAGTTTCCCATTTGGAGTTTTTTTTAGCTCTCAAAAACGGATTGTCCCAAGACTACTTATGTACGCAGCGCCATGCATAGAAATTTCATTTTTGGGGTGCTTTTTGATGTTCTGGTTGACTATTTCTACTCTAAAAGCTTAGAAATTGTACACGGTGCATGTACTCATCATTGTGAATCCAAAAAGTGCTTATTATTTCCTGTTTAGATGCCCCTAGGAAAAGCACATCGTGCAACACTTTTTGCAAGACCATTTTGGAGGTCTTCTCGATGTCCAAATTGATCTCATGATAGCTCATTGGAAAGCTTGTCAGGTCTATTTTACAAATCTACCTTTAGTTTACTATTTAGTGTTTATTTTATCTTGGAAAAACAGATTCTCCCAAGACTACTTCTGTGCGTAGCATCATGGGAAGAAAGCTCATTTTTTGGGTGTTTTTTGACCTTTTGGTTGACTAGTTCTGCTCAAAAGCTTAGTAAATGTATAGAGTGCATGTACTCATCATTGTGAATCCAAAAATGCTAACAATTTCCTATTTAGATGCAACTAGGAAAAGCGCAGCATGCAACACCTTTTGCAGGACCATTTTAGAGGTGATCCTGACATCCAAATTGAGCTCATGCTAGCTCATTGGAAAGCCTCTCCTGTCTACTTTCAAAATATGCATTTAGCAAGCATTTGGGATTGATTTAACCGTTCAAAAACGGATTCTCCCATGACTGATTCTATGTGCAATTCCATGGTAGAAAGGTAATTTTTTGGGAGTTTTTTTACCTTTTGGTTGACCAGTTCTACTCCAAAAGCTTATCAAATGCACAGTGTTCATGTACTCATCATTTTGACTCCAAAAATGATGGTGAATTCTTGTTTAGAGACCCCTAGGAAAAACGTAGCGCACAACACGTTTTGCATGACCATTTTGGAGGTCTTCGCAATGTCCAAATTGAGCTCATGATAGCTCATTGGAAGCCTATCCTAATGATTTTCCAAATCTGCATTTAGTTTCCGATTTGGAGTTGATTTGACCCCTCAAAATAGGATTCACCCAAGACTACTTCTATGCGCAGCACCATGGGTAGAAACGTCATTTTTTGTGTGGTTTTTGACCTTCTCATTGACCAGTTCTACTCCAAAAGCTTAGCAAATGCACAAGGTGCATGTACTCATCATTGTGAATTTGAAAATGCTAACCATTTCCTATTTAGATGCCTAGGCTAATAAAAGCCCACCGCGCAATACGTTTTGGAGGAGCATTTTAGGGGTCTTCCCGGTTTCCAAATTGAGCTCATGATAGCTCATTAGAAATCTCGTCCTATCTACTTTCTGAATCTACCCTTACTTTCCCATCTGGAGTTGATTTGATGCCTCAAAAATCGATTCTACCAATTCTGCTTCTGTGCGCAACGCCATGGGCAGAAATGTCATTTTTTCTGGGTTTTTTGACCTTTTGGTTGACTAGTTCTACTCCAAAAGCTTAGAAAATGCACAAAGTGCATATACTCATCATTGTGAATCCAAAATTGCTGACCATTTCCTATTTAGATGGCCCTAGGAAAATCGCAGTGTGCAACAGTTGTTGTAGGACCATTTTGGAGGTTTTCTCGATGTCCAAATTGAGCTCATGATAGCTCATTGGAAAACCTGTCCTATATATTTTCCAAATCCACCTTTAATTTCCCATTTGGAGTTGATTTGTCCCCTCAAAAATGGATTCTCCCAAGACTGCTTCTGTGCATAGCGCTATGGGGTAGAAAGGTCATTTTTTTAGGTGTTTTTTGACCTTTCAGTTGACAAGTTCTGCTCCAAAAGCTTAGCAAATGCACAGGGTGCATGTTCCCATCATTGTGAATGCAAAAAATGCTGATCATTTCCTGTTTAGATGCCCCTAGGAAAAGTTCAGCGCGCAACAATTTTTGTAGGACCATTTTGGAGGTCTTCCCGATGTTCAAATTGAGCTCATGATAGCTCACTGGAAAGCCTGTCCTGTCTGTTTTCCAAATCTACCTTTAGTTTCCCATTTGGAGTTGATCTAGCCCCTTAAAACGGATTCTCCCAAGACTGCTTCTATGCGCAGTGCCATGGGCAGAAGTTCATTTTTTGAGTGTTTTTTGACCTTTTGGTTGACTACTTCTACTCCAAAATCTTAGAGAATGCACATAGTGCATGCAATCATCATTGTGAATCCAAAAGTGCTGACCATTTCCTATTTAGATGACCCTAGGAAAATCGTAGCGTGCAACAATTTTTGCAAGACCATTTTGGAGGTCTTCCCGATGTGTAAATTGAGCTCATGATAGCTCATTAGAAAGCCTGCCCTATATATTTTCCAAATCTGCCTTTAATTTCACATTTGGAGTTGATTTGACCCCTCAAAAATAGATTCTCTCAAGACTGCTTCTGTGCATAGCGCCATGGGTAGAAAGGTCATTTTTTTGGGTGTTTTTTAACCTTTTGGTTGACCAGTTCTGCTCCAAAAGCTTAGCAAATGCACAGGGTGCATGTAATCATCATTGTGAATCCAAAAATGTTGATCATTTCCTATTTAGATGCCCCTAGGAAAAGTACAGTGCACGGAACATTTTGCAGGACCATTTTGGAGGTCTTCTTGATGTCTAAATTTAGCTCACGATAGCTCATTAGAAAGCCTGTCCTATCTATTTTCCAAATTTGAATTTAGTTTCCCATTTGGAGTTTATTTGACCCCTAAAAAATTGATTCTCCCAAGATTGCTTCTGTGTGCATTGCCATTGGAAGAAAGGTCATTTTTTGGGTGTTTTTTGACCTTTCGGTTGACCAGTTTTGCTCCAAAAGCTTAGCAAATGCATAGGGTGCATGTACTCATCATTGCGAATCCAAAAATGCCAACTATTTCTTGTTTAGATGAACCTAGGAAAAATACAACGTGCAACACGTTTTGCAGGACCATTTTGGAGGTCTTCTCGATGTTCAAACTGAGCTCCTGATAGCTCATTGGAAAGCTTGTCCTCTTTATTTTCCAAATCAGCCTTTTGTTTTCGATTAGGAGTTTATTTGAGCCCTCAAAAATTGATTCTCCCAAGACTGCTTCTGTGCACAGCACCATGGGCAGAAAGGTCATTTTTAAGGTGTTTTTTGACCATTTGGTTGACCATTTCTACTCTAAAAGCTTAGCAAATGCACATGGTGCATGTATTCATCATCGTGAATCCAAAAATGTTGATCATTTCCTCTTTAGATGCACCTAGGAAAATCGCTGAGCATAGCACTTTTTGCAATACCATTTTTGATATCTTCCCGATGTCCAAATTGAGCACATGATAGCTCATTCAAAAGCATGTCCTATCTATTTTTTATATATGCCCTTAGCTTTCCATTTGGAGTTGATTTGATCCCTAAAAAATTGATTCTCCCAAGACTGCTTATATGCGCAGTTCCAAGGGCAGAGAGGTCATTGTTTGGTTGTTTTTTGACCTTTTGGTTGACTAGATCTACTCCAAAATCTTAGCAAATGTGTAGGGGGCATATACTCATCATTGTGACTCCAAAAATGCTGACCATTTATTCTTTATATTCCCTTACGAAAAATGCAGTGTGCAACACTTGTTGCAAGACCATTTTGGAGGTCTTGTTGATTTCCAAATTGAGCTCATGATAGCGCATTGGAATGCATGTCTTGTTGATTTTCCAAATCTACATTTAGTTTCCAATTTGGAGTTGATTTGACCCTCAAGAACGGATTCTCCCAAGGCTGCTTCTATGCACAGTGCCATCGGCAAAAAGGTCATTATTTGGGTGTTCTTTTACCTTTTGGTTGACTAGTTCTACTCCAAAAGCTTAGCAAATGTAGAGGGTGCATGTACTCATCATTGTGAATCCCAAAATGCTGACCATTTCTTGTTTATATGCCCCTAGGAAAAGCGCAGTGCACAACAAATTTCGGAGGACCATTTTAGAGGTCTTCCTGGTGTCCAAATTGAGCTCATGATAGATCATTAGAAAGCCCGTCTTGTCTACTTTCAAAATTTGTCTTGACTTTCCCATTTGGAGTTGATTTGAACATTCAAAAATTGATTCTACCAAGACTACTTATATGCATAGCACCATGGGTAGAAAATTTTTTTTTTTGGTGTTTTTTTACCTTTCTGTTGACCATTTATGCTCCAGAAGCTTAGCAATTTCACAGAGTGCATGTACTCATCATTTTGAATCCAAAAATGTTGACAATTTCCTGTTGATATGCCACTAGGAAAAGCACAGTGTGCATCACTTTTTGCAGGACCATTTGAGAGGTGATCCTGATGTCCAAATTAAGGTCATGATAGCTCATTGGAAATTCTGTCCTGTCTATTTTCCAAATCTACCTTTAGTTTCCAATTTGGAGTTGATTTGACCCCTCAAAAATTTATTCTCCCAAGATTGTTTCTGTGCACAGTGTCATGGGCATAAAGGTCATTTTTAGAGTGTTTTTTGACCTTTCGGTTGACCAGTTCTGCTCCAAAATCTTAGAAAATGCATAGAGTGCATGTACTCATCATTGTGAATCCAAAAATGCTAACCATTTCCTGTTTAGATGCCCCTAGGAAAATTACAGCGTGCAACACTTTTTGCAAGACCATTTTGGAGGTTTTCATGATGTGCAAATTGAGATCATGATAGCTCATTGGAAAGCCTGTCCTGTCTATTTTCCAAATCTACCTCTAGTTTCCCATTTGGAGTTGATTTGACCCCTCAAAAACGGATTCTCCCAATTCTGCTTCTGTGCACAACGCCTTGGGCAGAAAGGTCGTTTTTTTGGGTGCTTCTCGAGCTTTTGGTTGAACAGTTCTGCTCCAAAAGCTTAGCAAATGCACAGAGTGCATGTACTCATCATTGTGAATCCAAAATTGCTGACCATTTCATGTTTAGATGCCCCTAGGAAGATTGCAGTGTGCAACAATTGTTGCAAGACCATTTTGGAGGTTCCCAATGTACAAATTGAGCTCATGATAGCTCATTGGAAATCCCATCCTATATATTTTCCAAATCTACCTTTAATTTCCCATTTGGATTTGATCTGTCCCCTTAAAAACTAATTTTCTCAAGACTGCTTTTGCGGACAGTGCCATGGGTAGAAATGTAATTTTTTTTGTGTTTTTTGACCTTTTGGTTGACAAGTTTTGCTCCAAAAGCTTAGAAAAATCACAGGGTGCATGTACTCACCATTGTGAATCCAAAAATGTTGATCATTTCCTATTTAGATGCCCCTAGGAAAGGTGAAGTGCACAACACATTTTGTAGCACCATTTTGGAGGTCTTCCCGATGTCCAAATTTAGCTCATGATAGCTCATGGAAAATCCAATCCTGTCTATTCACCAAATCTACTTTTAGCTTCCCATTTCAAGTTGATTCAACCCCTCAAAAACTTATTCTCCCAAAACTACTTCTGTGCACAGTGCCATGGGCAAAAAGGTCATTTTTTGAGTGTTTTTTGATCTTTCGGTTGACTAGTTCCGCTCCAAAAGCTTAGAAAATGAACAGAGTACATGTACTAATCATTGTGAATCCAAAAATACTAACCATTTCATGTTTAGATTCCCCTAGGAAAATCGAAGCACCCAACAATTTTTGCAGGACCATTTTTTGGGGTGTTCTTTGACCTTTTGGATTACCAATTCTACTCCAAAATCTTAGCAAATGCAAAGGGTGCATGTACTCATCATTGTGAATCCAAAAATGTTGATCATTTCCTGTTTAGATGCCTCTAGGAATAGTGCAGTGCGTAACACCTTTTGCAAGACCATTTTGGAGATCTTCTCGATGTCCAAATTGAGCTCATGATAGCTCATTGGAAGGCCTGTCCTATGTATTTTCCAAATCTACCTCTATCTTTTCATTTGATGTTGATTTGTCCCCTCAAAAATGGATTCTCACAAGATTGCTTCTATGCACAGTGCCACGGGCAGAAAGGTCATTTTTTGGGTTTTTTTTGACCTTTCAGTTGACCAGTTCCGCTCCAAAAGCTTAGCAAATGCATAGGGTGCATCTACTCATTATTGTGAATCCAAAAATACTGACCATTTCCTGTTTAGATGCCCCTAGGAAAAGCACAACGCGCAACACTTTTCACAGGAAAATTTTGGAGGTCTTCTCGATGTCCAAATTGAGATAATGATAGCTCATTGGAAAGCATGTCCTATCTATTTTCCAAAACTGCATTTAGTTTCCCATTTGGAGTTGATTTGAGCCCTCAAAAAACTAATTCTCCCAACATTGGTTCTGTGCATAGCACCATGCGCAAAAGGTCATTTTTTGGTGTTTTTTGACCTTTTGGTTGACCAATTCTGCTCCAAAAGCTTAGAAAATGCACATGGTGCATGTACTCATCATTTTGAATCCAAAAATGCTGACCATTTCCTCTTTAGATGCCCGTAGGAAAATTGTAGCGTGCAACACTTTTTGCAGGACCATTTTGGAGGTCTTCCTGATGTCCAAATTGAGCTCATGATAGCTCATTGGAGAGCCTGTCCTATCTATTTTCCAAATATGCCTTAAGCTTTCGATTTGGAGTTAATTTGACCCCTCAAAAATTGATTCTCCCAAAACTGCATATGTGCATAGTTCCATGTGTGGAAAGGTCATTTTTTGGGTGTTTTTTTCCCTTTTGGTTGACCAGTTCTGCTCCAAAAGTTAAGCAAATGCACAGGGTGCATGTACTCATCATTGTGACTCCAAAAATGCTTATCATTTCCTATTTAAGTGCCTAGGAAAAATGTAGTGTGCATCACGTTTTGCATGACCATTTTTTAGGTCTTCCCGATGTCCAAATTGAGCTCATGATAGCTCATTAGAAAGCCTGTCCTGTCGATTTTCCAAATCTTCCTTTAGTTTCTGACTTGGAGTTGATTTGACCCCTCAAAAGCGAATTCTCCCAAGACCGTTTCTGCGTGCATTGCCATGGGCAGAAAGGTCATTATTTGGGTGTTTTTTTACCTTTTGGTTGACGAGCTCTGCTCCAAAAGCTTAGCAAATGCATAGGGTATATGTACTCATCATTGTGAATCCGAAAATGTTGACTATTTCCTATTTAGATGCCCCAGGAAAAGCGCAGTGTGCAAAACTTTTTGGAGGATCATTTTAGAGGTCTTTCTGGTGTCCAAACTGAACTCATGATATCTCATTAGAAAGCCCATCCCGTTTACTTTCAAAATGTGTCTTTACTCTCCCATTTGGAGTTGATATGACCCCTCAAAAATTGATTCTCCCAAGACTACTGTGCATAGAACCATGGGTAGAAAGGTCATTTTTTTGGGTGTTTTCTGACCATTATGTTGACCAGTTCTGCTCCAAAAGCTTAGCAAATGCACAGAGTGCATGTACTCGTCATTGTGAATCCAAAAATGCTGACCATTTCCTGTTTATATGCCACTAGGAAAAGTGCAGCGCGCATCACTTTTTGTAGGTCCATTTGAGAGGTGATCCTGATGTCCAAATTGAGCTCATGATAGCTCATTGGAAAGCCTGTCCTGTCTATTTTCCAAATCTACCTTTAGTTTCCCATTTGGAGTTGATTTGACCCCTCAAAAACTTATTCACCCATGATTGTTTCTATGCACAACACCATGGGTAGAAAGGTCAATTTTAAAGTGTTTTTTGACCTTTCGATCGACCAATTCGGCTTCAAAAAATTAGAAAATGCACAAAGTGCATGTACTCATCATTGTGAAGCGAAAAATGCTAACCATTTCCTGTTTAGATGCCCCTAGGAAAATTGCGCTTGTAGCTTTTATTACAGGACCATTTTGGAGGTTCTTGTGATGTCCAAATGGAGCTCATGATAGCTCACTGGAAAGCCTGTCATGTATATTTTCCAAATCTACCTTTATTTTCCCATTTAGAGTTTATTTGACCCCTCAAAAACTGATTCTCCGAAGACTACTTCTGTGCGTAGTGCCATGGGTAGAAAGGTCTTTTTTGTGTGTTTTTTGACCTTTTAGTTGACCAGTTCTACTCCAAAAGCTTAGAAAATGCATAGAGTGCATGTACTCATCATTGTGAATCCAATAATTCTAACCTTTTCCTATTTAGATGCCCCTAGGAAAACCACAACGTGCAACAATATTTGCAGGACCATTTTAGACATGTTCGTGATGTCAAAATTGAGCTCATGATAGCTCATTGGAAGGCATGTCCTATATATTTTCCAAATCTACCTACAGATTCCCATTTGGAGTTGACTTGACCCCTCAAAAACTGATTATCCAAAGATTGATTTTTGCGCAGCACCATGGGCATAAAGGTCATTTTTTTAGTGTTTTTTGACCTTTCAGTTGACCAGTTCTGCTCCAAAAGCTCACCAAATGCACAGAGTGCATGTACTCATCATTGTGAATCCAAATATGCTGACCATTTCTAGTTTAGATGCCCCTAGAAAAATCGCACCGTGCAACAACTTTTGCAGGACCATTTTGGAGGTCTTCTCGATGTCCAAATTGAGCTCATGATAGCTCATTTTAAATCCTGTCCTATCTATTTTCCAAATCTACCTTTAATTTCCCAGTTCTATTTGATTTGACCCCTCAAAAATTGATTCTCCCTAGACTACTTATGCGCACAACGCCATGGCTAGAAAGATCATTTTTCTGGGTTTTTTTTTAACCTTTTGGTTAAACAATTGTGCTCCAAAATCTTAGAAAATGCATAGAGTGCATGTACTCATAATTGTGAATCCAAAGTTGCTGACCATTTCCTGTTTAGATGCCCATAGGAAAATCGCAGCTCACAAAAATTGTTGCAGGACCATTTTGGAGGTTTTCCTGATGTCCAACTGGAGTTCATGATAGTTCATTGGAAATCTCGTCCTATATATTTTCCAAATATGCCTTTAATTCCCCATTTGGAGTTGATTTGTCCCCTCAAAAATTGATTCTCCCAAGATTCCTTCTGTGCACATCACCATGGGTAGGAAGGTCATTTGGGTGTTTTTTGACCTTTTGGTTGACAAGTTCTGCTCCAAAAGCTTAGCAAATGCATAGGGTGCATGTACTCATCATTGTGAATCCAAAAATATTGATCATTTCCTATTTAGATGCCCCTAGGAAAAGCGTAGCACGCAACACTTTTTGTTGGACCATTTTGGAGGTCTTCCCAATGTCCCAATCTACCTCATTATAGCTCATTGGAAAGCATGTCGTGTCTATTTTCCAAATCTACCTTTAGTTTCCCATTTTGATTCAATTTATCCCCTCAAAAACGGATTCTCCCAAGACTACTTCTGCGCACAGTGCCATGGGCAGAAAGGTCAAGTTTTGAGTTTTTTTAATCTTTCAGTTGACCAGTTCTGCTTCAAAAGCTTAGCAAATGCACATAGTGCATTTACTAATCATTGTGAATCTAAAAATGCTGACCATTTCCTGTTTAGATGCCCCTAGGAAAATCGCATTGCCCAACAATTTTTGCAGGACCATTTTTTTGGGTGTTTTTTGACCTATTGGTTGACCAGTTCTACTTGAAAATCTTAGCAAATGCACAAGGTGCATGTGCTCACCATTGTGAATCCAAAAATGTTGATCATTTCCTGTTTAGATGCCCCTAGGAATAGTGCAGCATGCAACATTTTTTGCAGGATCATTTTGGAGGTCTTCCCAATGTCGAAATTGAGCTCATGATAGCTCATTGGAAGGCCTGTCCTGTGTATTTTCCAAATCTACCTTCATTTTCCCATTTGGAGTTGAGTTTTCTCCTCAAAAACAGATTTTCATAAGACTGCTTCTGTGCGCAATGCCATGGGGAGAAAGGTCATTTTTTGGGTGTCTTTTGGCCTTTCAGTTGACCAGTTCTACTCCAAAAGCTTAGCAAATGCACAGGGTGCATCTACTAATCATTGTGAATCCAAAAATGTTGACCATTTTCTATTTAGATGCCCCTAGGAAAAGCGCAGCATGCAACACTTTTCAAAGAACCATTTTGGAGGTCTTCCATATGTCCAAATTGAGCTCATGATAGCTCATTGGAAATCATGCCATGTCTATTTTCCAAGTATGCATTTAGTTTCCTATTTGGCATTGATTTGGGCCCTCAAAAAACTGATTCTCCCAAGACTACTTCTCTGCGCAGCGCCATGGGCAGAAAGGTCATTTTTTGTGTGTTTTTTGACCTTTTGGTTGACCAATTCTGCTCCAAAAGCTTAGCAAATGCACATGATGCATGTACTCATCATTTTGAATCCAAAAATGCTGACCATTTCATGTTTAGATGCCCCGAGGAAAATCACAGCACACAACACTTTTTGCAGGACCATTTTGGAGGTCTTCTTGATCTCCAAATTGAGCTCAAGATAGCTCATTGGAAAGCTTGTCCTGTCTATCTTCCAAATATATCTTTAGCTTCAAATTTGGAGTTGAAGTGACCTCTCAAAAACTAATTCTCCCAAGACTTCTCATGTGCGCAGTTCCATGGGCAGAAACGTCATTTTTGGGGTGTTTTTTGACCTTTTGGTTGACCAGTTTTGCTCCAAAAGCTTAGCAAATGCACAGGGTACATGTACTCATCATTGTGGCCCCAAAAATCTAGACCACTTGTTTTTTAGATGCCCCTAGGAAAAATGCAGCATCAAACATGTTTTGCAGGACGATTTTGGAGGTATTCTCGATGTCCAAATTGAGCTCATGATGGCTCATTGGAAAGCATGTCCTGTCAATCTTCCAAATCTAAATTTAGTTTCCGTTTTGTAGTTGATTTGAACACTCAAAAATGGAATCTCCCAAGACCGCTTTTGTGCACAGCGCCATGTGCAGAAAGGTCGTTATTTGTTTTTTCTTTACCTTTTGGTTGACCAGTTCAGCTCCAAAAGCTTAGAAAATGCACAGGGTGCATGTACTCATCATTGTGAATCCCAAAATTCTGACCATTTCCTGTTTAGATGCCTCTAGGAAAAGCACAGTGCGCAACAAATTTCAAAGGACCATTTTAGAGGTCTTCCTGGTGTCCAAATTGACCTCATGATAGCTCATTGGAAAGCCCGTCCTATCTGCTTTCCAAATCTGTCTTTACTTTCCGATTTGCAATTGATTTGACCCCTCAAAAATTGATTCTCCCAAGACTACTTCTGTGTGTAGCGCCATGGGCAGAAAGGTCATGTTTTGGGTGTTTTTTGACCTTTCGGTTGACCAGTTCTACTCCAAAAGCTTAGCAAATGCACAAAGTGCATGTACTCATAATTGTGAATCCAAAAGTGCTGACCATTTCTTGTTTAGATGCCTCTAGGAAAATCGCACCACGCATCACTTTTTGCAGGACCATTTGATAGGTGATCCTGATGTCCAGTTTGAGCTCATGATAACTCATTGGAAAGCCTGTCCTGTCTATTTTCCAAATCTACCTTTAGTTTCCCATTTGGAGTTTATATGATCCCTCAAATACTGATTCTCCCAAGGTTGTTAATGTGTGCAGCGCCATGGGCAGAAAGGTCATTTTTAGAGTGTCTTTTGACCTTTTGGTTGACCAATTCTGCTCCAAAATGTTAGAAAATGCACAGAGTGCATGTACTCATCATTTTGAATCCAAAAATACTGACCATTTCCTGTTTATATGCCCCTGCGAAAATTGCAGCGTGCGACACTTATTGCAAGACCATTTTGGAGGTATTTTCGATGTCCAAATTGAGCTCATTGTAGCTCATTGGAAACCCTGTCCTGTCTATTTTCCAAATCTGCCTTTAGTTTCCCATTTGGAGTTGATTTGACCCATCAAAAAGTGATTCTCCCAAGACTTCTTGTGTGCACGGCACCATGGGCAAAAAGGTCAGTTTTTTGGGTGTTTTTTGACCTTTTGGTTGATCAGTTCTGCTCCGAAAGCTTAGCAAATGCGCAGAGTGCATGTACTCATCATTGTGAATCTAAAATTGTTGACCATTTCTTGTTTGCAGGACCATTTTGGAGGTCTTCCCTATGTCCAAATTGAGCTCATGATAGCTCATTAGAAATCCCGCCTATATATTTTTCAAATCTCCCTTTAATTTCTCATTTGGAGTTGATTTTTCCCCTCAAAAAATGATTCTCCCAGGACTACTTCTGTGCACAGCGCCACAGGCAGAAAGTTCATTTTTTGGAGTGTTTTTGACATTTTTAGTTGACAAGTTCTGCTCCAAAATCTTAGCAAATGCACAGGGTGCATGTACTTATCATTGTGAATCCAAAAATGTTGATAATTTCCTATTTAGATACCCGTAAGAAAAGCATAGCGCACAACACTTTTTGTAGGACCATTTCGGACGTCTTCCTGATGTCCAAATTTAGCTCATGATAGCTCATTGGAAACCCTTTCCTGTCTATTTCCAAATCTACCTTTAGTTTCCCATTTGGAGTTGATTTAACCCTTCAAAAACGTATTCTCCCAAGACTACTTTTGTGCATAGTGCCGTGGGCAGAAAGGTCTTTTTCTAGGTCTTTTTTGATCTTTCGGTTGACCAGTCCTACTCCAAAAGCTTAGAAAATGCACAGAGTGCATGTACTAATCATTGTGAATCCAAAAATGCCGACCATTTGCTATTTAGATGCGCCTAGGGAAATCGCAGCACCCAACAATTTTTGCAGGACCATTTTTTGGGTGGTTTTTGATCTTTTGGTTGACCAGTTCTACTCCAAAATCTTAGCAAATGCACAGGGTGCATGTACTCATCATTGTGAATCCAAAAATGTTTATCATTTCCTGTTTGGATGCCCTAGGAATAGTGTAGTGCAAAACAATTTTTGCAGGACCATTTTTGATGTCTTCCCAATGTACAAATTGAGCTCATGATAGCTCGTTGGGAAGCCTATCCTATGTATTTTCCAAATCTTCATTTAGTTTCCCATTTGGTGTTGATTTGAGCCCTCAAAAAACTGATTCTCCCAAGACTACTTCCGTGCATGGCACCATGGGTATAAAGGTCATTTTTTGGGTGTTTTTTGACCTTTTGGTTCACCAGTTCTACTCCAAAATCTTAGAAAATGCACATGGTGCATGTACTCATCATTGTGAATCCAAAAATGCTGACCATTTCCTATTTAGATACCCCTAGGAAAAGTGTAGCATGAAACACGTTTTGCAAGACCATTTTGGAGGTCTTCTCGATGTCCAAATTGAGCCCATGATAGCTCATTGGAAAGCCTATCCTCTTAGTTTTCCAAATCTACCTTTAGTTTCTGATTTGGAGTTGATTTGTCCCCTCAAAGATGGATTCTCCTAAGACTGCTTCTGTGCGCAGCGACATGGGAAGAAAGGTTATTATTTGGGTGTTCTTTGAACTATTGGTTGACCAGTTCTGCTCCAAAAGCCTAGCAAATGCACAGGGTGCATGTACTCATCATTGTGAATCCCAAAATGTTGACTATTTCCTATTTAGATGCCCCTAGGAATAGTGCAATGCATCACACTTTTTGGAGGACCATTTTAGAGGTCTTCCTGGTGTCCAAATTGAGCTTATCATAGCTCATTGGAAAGCTTGTCCTGTATGCTTTCCAAATCTGCCCTTACTTTCCCATTTGGAGTTGATTTGTCCCCTCAAAAATGGATTCTCCCAAGACTGCTTCTGTGCGCAAAGCCATGTCTAGAAAGGTCATTTTTTGGGTGTTTTTGACCTTTTGGTTGACCAGTTCTGTTCCAAAAGTTTAGCAAATGCACAGGGTGCATGTACTCATCATTGGGAATCCAAAAATGCTAACCAATTCTTGTTTAGATGCCCCTAGGAAAAATGTAACATGTAGCACTTTTTGCATGACTATTTTGGAGGTCTTCCTGATGTCCAAATTGAACTCATGATAGCTCATTGGAAAGCTTGTTCTGTCTATTTTCGAAATCTGCCTTTATTTTCCCATTCGGAGTTGAGTTGGCCCCTCAAAAGCTGATTCTCCTAAGACTACGTCTGTGCGCAGTGCCATGGGCAGAAAGGTCATTTTTTGGGTGTTTTTTGACCATTCAGTTGACCAGATCTGCTCCAAAAGTTTATAAAATGCACATGGTGCATCTACTCATCATTGTGAATCCAAAAATATTGACCATTTCTTGTTTAGATGCCCCTAGGAAAAGCGCAACACGCAACACTTTTTGCAGGACCATTTTAGAGGTCTTCCTGATGTCCAAATTGATCTCATGATAGCTCATTGGAAAGCCATTCCTGTCTATTTTCAAAATCAGTGTTTAGTTTCCCATTTGGAGTTGATTTGAGCCCTCAAAAATTGATTCTCCCAATACTACTTATATGCACAGCGCCAGGGTCAGAAAGGTCTTTTTTTGGGTGTTTGTTGACCTTTTGGTTGACCAGTTCTACTCCAAAATCTTAGTAAATGCATAGGGTGCATTTACTCATCATTGTGAATCCAAAAATGCTGACCATTTCCTATTTAGATGCCCCTAGGAAAAGTGTTGTGCGCAGAACGTTTTGTAGGATCATTCTGGAGGTCTTCCCGATGTCCAAATTGAGCTCATGATAGCTCATCGGAAAGCCCATCTTGTCTATTTTCCAAATCTGTGTTTAGTTTCCCATTTGAAGTTGATTTGAGCCCTCAAAAATGGATTCTCACAAGACTGCTTCTGTGCGTAGCGCCATGGGAAGAAAGGTCATTTTTTGGGTGTTTTTCGTCCTTTTGGTTGACCAATTATACTCCAAAAGCCTAGCAAATGCATAGAGTGAATGTACTCATCATTGTGAATCAAAAAATGTTGATCATTTCCTGTTTAGATGCCCCTAGGAAAATCGTTGCGCATAACACTTTTTGCAGGACCATTTTGGAGGTCTTCTTGATGTCCAAATTGAGCTCATGACAGCTCATTGGAAAGCCTATCTTGTCTACTTTCCAATTATGCCTTTAGCTTTCCATTTGGAGTTGATTTGACCCATCAAAAACTGATTTTCCCAAGACTGTTGTTATACACAATTCCATGGGTAGAAAGGTTATTTTATGCATTTTTTTTTTACCTTTTAGTTGACCAGTTCTGCTCCAAAATCTTAGCAAATGCAAACGATGCATGTACTCATCATTGTGACTCCAAAAATGCTAACCATTTCTTGTTTAGATGCCCTTTAGGAAAAATGCAGTGCGCAACGTGTTTTGCAGGATCATTTTGGAGGTCTTCCGCATGTCCAAATTGAGCTCATGATAGCTCATTGGAAAGCCTATCCTATCAATTTTCCAAATCTACCTTTAGTTTCTGATTTGAAGTTGATTTGACCCCTCAAAAACGGATTCTCCCAAGAGCACTTTTGTGCGTAGTGCCATGTGCAGAAAGGTCTTTTTTTGTGTTTTTTTGACCTTTTGGTTGTCCATTTCTGCTCCAAAAGCTCAACAAATTCACAGGTGCATGTGCTCATCATTGTGAATCGCAAAATGTTGACCATTTCCTGTTTAGATGCCCCTAGGAAAAGTGCACCGCATATCACTTTTTGGAGTACCATTTTAGAGGTCTTCCTAGTGTCCAAATTGAGGTCATGAAAGCTCATTGGAAATCTCGTCCTATCTACTTTCCAAATCTGCCTCTACTTTCCCATTTGGAGTTGATTTGACCCCTCAAAAATGAATTCTCCCAAGAATGCTTCTGTGTGCAGCGTCATGGGTAGAATGGTCTTTTTTTGGGAGTTTTTAGACCTTTTGGTTGACCAGTTTTGCTCCGAAAGTTTAGCAAATGCATAGGGCACATGTGATCATCATTGTGAATCCAAAAATGCCAAACATTAATTGTGTAGATGCCCCTAGGAAAAGCACAGCATGTAGCACTTTTTGCAGGACCATTTTGGAGGTCTTCCCGATGTCCAAATTCAGCCCATGATAGCTCATTAGAAAGCTTGTCCTATCTATTTTCCAAATCTGTTGTTAGTTTTCCATTTGGAGGTGATTTGTCCCCTCAAAAGCCGATTCGCCCAAGACTACTTCTATGAACAATGCCATGGGAAATAATGTGATTTTTTGGGTGTTTTTTGACCTTTTGGTTGACCAGTTCTGCTTCAAAAGCTTAGCAAATGCACAGAGTGCATGTACTTATCATTGTGAATCCAAAAATGCTAAACATTTCCTGTTTAGATGAACGAAGGAAAAGCGCATCGCGCAACACTTTTGCATGACCATTTTGGAGGTCTTCCCGATGTCCGAATTGAGATCATGATAGCTCATTGGAAAGCTTCTCCTATCTATTTTCCAAATCTACCTTTATTTTCTCATTAGGAGGTGAGTTGGCCCCTCAAAATCTGATTCTCCCAAAACTACTTCTGTGCACAGCGCCATGGGCAGAAAGGTCATTTTTGTTTGGTGTTTTTTGACCTTTCGGTTGACCAGTTCTTCTCCAAAAGCTTAGCAAATGCACAGGGTTCATCTACTCATCATTCTGAATCCAAAAATGTTGACCATTTCTTGTTTAGATGCCCCTAGGAAAACTACAACATGCAACACTTTTCACAAGACCATTTTAGAGGTCCTCTGGTGTCCAAATTGAGCTCATGATAGCTCATTGGAAATCATGTCCTGTATATTTTCCGAATCTACATTTAGTTTCCCATTTGGAGTTGATTTGACCCCTCAAAAACGAATTCTCCCAAGACTGCTTTTGTGTGTAGTGCCATGGGTAGAAAGGTCATTTTCTGGGTGTTTTTTGACCTTTCGGTTGACCAGTTTTGCTCCAAAAGCTTATGAAATGCACAGGGTGCATGTACTCATCATTGTGAATCCCAAAATGCTAACCATTTCCTATTTGGATGCCCCCAGGAAAAGCGCAGCGTGCAACACTTTTTGGAGGACCATTTTAGAGGTCTTCCTAGAGTCCAAATTGAGCTCATCATAGCTCATTGGAAAGCTCGTCCTATCTACTTTCCAAATCTGCATTTACTTTCCCATTTAGAGTTGATTTAACATCTCAAAAATTGATTCTCCCAAGACTTCTTTTGTGCGTAGTGCCATGCGCAGAAAGGTCATTTTTTGGGTGTTTGTTGACCTTTTGGTTGAGCAGTTCTACTCCAAAAGTTTAGAAAATGCATAGGGTGCATGTATTCATCATTGTGAATCCACAAATTCCGACCATTTCCTTGTTAGATGCTCCCAGGAAAAGTGCAGTGTGTAGCACTTATTGTAGGACCATTTTGAAGGTCTTCCCCATATCCAAATTCAGCTCATGATAACTCATTGGAAAGCTTGTCCTATCTATTTTCCAAATTTGCCTTTAGTTTCCCATTTGGAGGTGATTTGTCCCCTAAAAAAAAAATCTCCCAAGACTTCTTCTGTGCACAGTGCCATGGGAAGAAAGGTCACTTTTTGGGTTTTTTTTTGACTTTTCGAGTGACAAGTCCTGCTCCAAAAGCTTAGCAAATGCATAAAGTGCATGTACTCATCATTATGAATCCAAAAATGCTAACCATTTCCTATTTAGATGCCATGAGGAAAAATGCATTGCGCGAAACATTTTGCAAGACCATTTTGGAGGTCTTCCCGATGTCCAAATTGAGATCATGATAGCTAATTGGAAAGCTTGTCTTGTTTATTTTCCAAATATACCTTTAGTTTACCATTTGGAGTTGATTTCAACACTCAAAAATGGATTCTCCAAAGACTGCTTCTGTGCACCGCACCATGGGAAAAAAGGTCATTTGTTTGGGTGTCTTTTGACCTTTTGGTTGACCAGTCCTACTCCAAAATCTTAGCAAATGATTAGGGTGCATGTACTTATCATTGTGAATCCAGAAATGCTTGTAATTCCCTATTTAGATGCCCCTAGGAAAAGTGTAGCGCGAAACACTTTTTGCAGGACCATTTTGGAGGTCTTCCTGATGTCTAATTTGAGCTCATGATAACTCACTGGAAAGTTTGTCCTATCTATTTTCCAAATCTACCTTTAGTTTCCCATTTGGAGATGAATTGATGCCTCAAAAATGGATTCTCCCAAGACTGCTTTTGTGTGCATCACCATGGGCAGAAAGGTCATTTTTAGAGTGTTTTTAAACTTTTTATTGACTATTTCTACTCCACAAGGTTAGCAAATACACAGGGTGCATCTACTCATCATTTTGAATCCACAAATGCTGACCATTTTCTAGTTAGATGCCGCTAGGAAAGGCACAACACACAACACTTTTTGCAGGACCATTTAAGAGGTCTTCCTAATGTCCAAATTGAGCTCATGATAGCTCATTGGAAAGCATGTCCTATCTATTTTCCAAATCTGCATTTAGCTTCCCATTTGGAGTTGAATTGGGCCCTAAAAATATGATTCTCCCAAGATTGCTTCTATGCATAGTGCGATGGGCAGAAGGTCATTTTTTGATGTTTTTTGACCATTTGGTTGACTAATTTTGCTCCAAAAGATTAGTAAACGCACAGGGTGCATGTACTCATCATTGTGAATATAGAAATGTTGACCATTTCCTATTTAGATGGCCCTAGGAAAAGCACAGTGCACATAACTTTTTGTAGGACCATTTTGGAGGTCTTCCTGATGTCCAAATTGAGCTCATGATAGCTCATTGGAGGGCCTGTCCTGTCTATTTTCCAAATCCGCATTTAGTTTCCCATTTCGAGTTGATTTTAGCCCTCAAAAATAGATTCTTCCAAGACTGCTTCTATGCATAGCACAATAGGTAGAAAGGTCATTTTTTTGGGTGTTTTTTAACCTTTTGGTTGACCAGTTTTATTCCAAAGGCTTAGCAAATGCATAGAGTGCATGTACTCATCATTGTGAATCCAAAAATGTTGATAATTTCCTATTTAGATGCCCCTAGGAAAAGCGCAGTGCGCAACACTTTTTGCAGGAGCATTTTGGAGGTCTTCCCGATGTCCAAATTAAGCTCATGATAGTTCATTGGAAAGCCTATATTGTCTATTTTCCAAATCTACCTTTAGTTTCCCATTTGGAGTTGATTTTCTCCCGAAAAAAATAGATTCTCCCAAGACCAGTTCTGTGTGTAGCACCATGGGTAGAAAGGTCATTTTTTGGGTGTCTTTTAACCTTTCAGTTGACCAGTTCTGCTCCAAAAACTTAGCAAATGCACAAAGTGCATGTACTCATCATTGTGAATCCCAAAATGCTGACCATTTCCTATTTATATGGCCCTAGGAAAAGCTCAGTGTAGAACACATTTTGCAGGACCATTTTATAGGTGATCTTAATGTCCAAATTGAGCTAATGATAGTTGATTGGAAAGCTTGTCCTATTGATTTTCCAAATCTTCCTTTAGTTTTCGATTTGGAGTTGATTTGACCCCTCAAATATGGATTATCCCAAGACCACTTCTGTCCACAATGCCATGGGCAAAAAGGTCATTTTTTGGGTATTTTTTAAGCTTTTGGTTGACCAGTTCTGCTCCAAAAGCTTAGCAAATGCGCATGGTGCATGTACTCATCATTGTGAATCCCAAAATTTTGACCATTTCCTGTTTAGATGCCCCTAGGAAAAGCACAGCACACAAGAATTTTTGGAGGACCATTTTAGAGGTCTTCCTAATGTCAAAAGTTAGCTCATGATATCTCAGTGGAAAGCCTGTCTTGACTATGTTCCAAATCTACCTTTACTTTCCCATTTGGAGTTGATTTGACCCTTCAAAAACAGATTCTCCTAAGACTGCTTCTGTGCACAGTGCCACGGGAAGAAAGGTCATTTTTTGGGTGTGTTTTGACCTTTTGTTTGACCAGTTCTGCTCTAAAAGTTTAGCAAATGCACAAGGTGCATGTACTCATCATTGTGAATCCCCATTTCCTATTTAGATGCCCCTAGGAAAAGCATAGTGCGTAGCACTTTTTGTAGGATCATGTTGGAGGTGTTCTCTATGTCCAAATTGAGATCATGATAACTCATTGGAAAGCTTGTCTTGTCTATTTTCCAAATCCACCTTTAGTTTCCCATTTGGAAGTGATTTGTCCCCTCAAACATCGATTCTCCGAAGACTGGTTTTGTACATAGTGCCATGGGCATAAGGATCATTTTTTGGGTGTTTTTTGACCTTTTGGTTGACCAATTCTACTCCAAAATCTTAGAAAATACATAGAGTGCATGTACTCATCATTGTGAATCCAAAAATGCTAACCATTTCCTATTTAGATGCCTCGTGGAAAAGCGCATCGCGCAACACTTTTTGCATGACCATTTTGGAAGTCATCTCGATGTCCAAATTGAGATCATGATAGCTCATTGAAAAGCATGTCCTGTTTATTTTCCAAATTTTCCTTTAGTTTACCATTTGGAGTTGATTTGAACACTCAAAAACTAATTCTCCCACGACTGCTTCTGTGCAAAATGCCATGGGTAGAAAGGTCATTTTTTTGGGTGTCTTTTGACCTTTTGGTTGACCAATTATACTCCAAAACCTTAGCAAATGCACAGGGTGCATGTACTCATCATTGTGAATCTAGAAATACTTATCACTTCCTGTTTAGATGCCTCTAGGAAAAGTGCAACGCACAACACATTTTGCAGGACCATTTTGGAGGTCTTCCCGATGTCCAAATTGAGCTCATGATAGCTCATTGGAAAGCTTGTCCTGTCTATTTTCCAAATCTACCTTTAGTTTCCCATTTGGAGGTGTGTTGAAACCTCAAAAGCTAATTCTCCCAAGACTGCTACTCTGCGCAATGCCATGGGCAGAAAGGTCAGTTTCTAGGTCTTTTTTGACCTTTCGGTTGACCAGTTCTACTCCAAAAGCTTAGCAAATGCACAGGGTGCATCTACTCATCATTGTGAATCCAAGAATGCTGACCATTTCCTATTTAGATGCCCCTAAGAATAGTGCAGCATGTAACACTTTTTGCAGGACCATTTTGGAGGTCTTCTCGATATCCAAATTGAGCTCATAATAGCTCATTGGAAAGCCTGTCCTGTCTATTTTCCAAATCTTCGTTTAATTTCCCATTTGGAGTTGATTTGTGCCCTCAGAAATGGATTCTCCCAAGAGTGATTCTATGTGCAGTGCCATGGGTAGCAACATCCTTTTTTGGGTGTTTTTTGACCTTTGGTTTGACCAATTCTGCTCCAAAAGCTTAGGAAATATACAAGGTGCATCTACTCATCATTGTGAATCCAAAAATGCTGACCATTTCCTATTTAGATGCTCCTAGGAAAAGCGCAGCGTGCCACACTTATTGCATGGACATTTTGGAGGTCTTCCTGATGTCCAAATTGAGATCTTGATAGCTCGTTGGTATGCTTGTCCTATTTATTTTACAAATCTACCTTTAGTTTACCATTTGGAGTTGATTTGAACACTCAAAAACTGTTTCTCCCAAGACTGCTTCTGTGTGCAGCGCCATGGGAAAAAGGGTCATTTTTTTTGGTGTCTTTTAACCTTTTGGTTGACAAGTTCTACTCCAAAATCTTAGCAAATGCATAGGGTGCATGTACTCATCATTGCGAATCCAAAAATGCTTATCATTTCCTATTTAGATGCCCCTAGGAAAAGCGCAGCGCGCAACACTTTTTGTAGAACCATTTTGGAGGTTTCCCGATGTCCAAAGTGAGCTCATGATAGCTCATTGGAAAGCTTGTCCTATCTATTTTCCAAATCTACCTTTATTTTCCCATTGAGAGGTGAGTTGACCCCTCAAAAAAAAATTCTCCCAAGACTGCTTCTGTGCACAGTGCCATGGGCAGAAAGGTCATTTTTAGTGTGTTTTTTGACCTTTCGGTTGACCAGTTCTACTACAAAAGCTTAGCAAATGCACAGGGTGCTTCTATTCATCATTATGAATCCAAAAATGTTGTCCATTTCCTATTTAGATGCCCCTAGGAAAAGCGCAGTGCGCAACACTTTTTGCAGGACCATTTTAGAGGTCTTCCCAATGTCCAAATTGAGCTCATGATAGCTCATTGGAAAGTGTATCCTGTCTATTTTCCAAATCTGCATTTAGTCCCATTTGGAGTTGACTTGGGCCCTCAAAAACTGATTCTCGCAAGACTTCTTATGTGCGCAACGCCATGGGCAGAAAGGTCATTTTTTGGGTGTTTTTTGACCTTTTGGTTGACCAGTTTTGTTCCAAAAGCTTAGTAAATGCACAGGGTGCATGTACTCATCATTGTGAATCCAAAAATGCTAACCATTTCCTATTTAAATTCCCCTAGGAAAAGCGAAGTGTGCATAAATTTTTGTGGGACCATTTTGGAGGTCTTCGCGATGTCCAAATTGAGCTCATGATAGCTCATTGGAAAGCCTGTCCTATCTATTTTCCAAATCTATGTTTAATTTCCAATTTGGAGTTGATTTGGGACCTCAAAAATTGATTCTCCAAAGACTACTTATCTGGGCAATGCCATGGGCAGAAAGTTCATTTTTTGGGTGTTTTGTGACCTTCTAGTTGACTAGTTCTGCTCCAAAAGCTTAGAAAATGCATAGGGTCCATGTACTCATCATTGTGAATCCAAAAATGTTGATCATTTCCTGTTTAAATGCCCCTAGGAAAAGAACAACGCGCAACACTTTTGTAGGACCATTTTGGAGGTCTTCTCAATGTCCAAATTGATCTCATAATAGCTCATTGGAAAGCCTGTCCTATCTATTTTACAAATCTACCTTTATTTTACCATTTGGTGTTGATTTTAACTTGGAAAAACTTATTCTCCCAAGAATGCTTCTGTGTGTAGCACCATGGGTAGAAATGTCATTTTTTGCGTGTTTTTTGACCATTCAGCTGACCAGTTCTGCTCGAAAAGCTTAGCAAATGCACAGGGTGCATGTACTCATCATTGTGAATCCCAAAATGCTGACCATTTCCTATTTAGATTCCCCTAGGAAAAGTGCACCATGCAACACTTTTTGGAGGACCATTTTAGAGGTCTTTCTGGTGTCCAAATTGAGCTCATGGTAGCTCATTGGAAAGCCCATCTTGTCTACATTCCAAATCTGCCTTTACTTTCCTAGTTGGAGTTGATTTGACCCCTCAAAAACTGATTCTTGCAAGACGGATTTTGTGCGCAACGCCATGTGCAGAATGGTCATTTTTTTGGGTGTTTTTTGACCTTTTTGTTGACCAGTTCTACTGGAAAAGCTTAGCAAATGCACAGAGTGCATGTACTCATCATTGTGAATCCAAAAATGCATATCATTTCCTCTTTAGATGCTCCTAGGAAAGCTGCAGCACGCAACAATTATTGCAAGTCCATTTTGGAGGTCTTTCCGATGTCCAAATTGAGCTCATGATAGCTCATTGGAAAGCATGTCCTATATATTTTCCAAATATAGCTTTAATTTCCCATGTGGAGTTGATTTTATCCCTCAAAAATTGATTCTCCAAACACTACTTTTGTGCACAGCGCCATGGGCAGAAAGGTCATGTTTTTGGGTTTTTTTTTACCTTTTGGTTGACTAGTTCTACTCCAAAAGCTTGGCAAATGCACAGAGTGCACGTACTCATCAATTTGAATCCAAAAATACTGATCATTTCCTATTTAGATGCCCCTAGGAAGAGCGTAGCACGCATCACTTTTGCTAGGACCATTTTGTAGGTCTTCCCGATGTCCAAATTGAGCTCATGATAGCTGATTGGAAGGCCTGTCCTGTGTATTTTCCTAATCTACCTTTAGTTTCCCATTAGGAGTTTGTTTGACCCCTCAAAACCTTATTCTCAAAAGACTGCTTCTGTGCGCAACGCCATGGGCAGAAAGTTCATGCAGCTTAGCAAATGGATAGGGTGCATGTACTCATCTTTGTGAATCCAAAGATACTGACCATTTCCTGTTTAGATGACCCTAGGAAAAGTGCAGCGCGCAACACTTTTTGCACGACCATATTGGAGGTCCTCCTAATGTTCAAATTGAGATCATGATAGCACATTGGAAAACCTATCCTGCCTATTTTCCAAATCTACCTTTAGTTTCCCATTTGGAGTTGATTTGTCCCCTCAAAAACTAATTCTCCCAAGACTGCTTCTGTGCACAACGCTATGGTCCGAAAGGTCATTTTTTTTTGTTTTTTTTTACCTTTTTATTGACTAGTTCTGCTCCAAAAGATTAGCAAATGCACAGGGTGCATGTACTTATCATTGTGAATCTAAGAATATTGACCATTTCCTATTTAGATGCCCATAGGAAAATCGTAGCATGTAACACTTTTTGCAGGACCCTTTTGGAGGTCTTCCCGATGTCCAAATTGATCTCATGATAGCTCATTAGAAAGCCTGTCGTGTCTACTTTCCAAATATGCCCTTGGCTTCCCATTAGAGTTGATTTGACCCCTCAAAAACCGATTCTCCCAAGACTACTTCTGTGCGTATTTCCTTGGGCAGAAGGTCATTTTTTGAGTGTTTTTTGACCTTTTGGTTGACCAGTTTTGCTCCAAAAGCTTAGCAAATGCACAAGGTGCATGTACTCATCATTATGACTCCAAAATGTTGACCATTTCTTGTTTATATGCCCCTAGGAAAAATGCAACATGCAACACGTTTTGCAGGACCATTTTGGAGGTCTTCCCGATGTTCAAATTGAGCTCATGATAGCTCATTGGAAAGCCTGTCCTGTTGATTTTCCAAATCTAGCTTTAGTTTCTGATTTGGAGTTAGTTTGACCCCTAAAAAATGGATTTTCCAAAGAATGCTTCTTTGCGTAGTGCCATGGGTAGAAAGGTAATATTTTGGTGTTTTTTGACCCTTTGGTTGACTAGTTTTGCTCCAAAAGCTTAGCAAATGCACAGGGTGCATGTACTCATCATTGTGAATCCTAAAATGGTGACCATTTCCTGTTTAAATGCCCCTAGGAAAAGTGTAGTGTGCAACACTTTCTGGAGGAACATTTTAGAGGTCTTCTCAGTGTTTAAATTGAGCTCATGATAGGTCATTGGAAAGCCTGTCATGTCTACTTTCCAAACCTGCCTTTACTTTCCCAATTGAAGTTGATTTGACCCGTCAAAAACGGATTCTCCCAAGACTGCTTCTATGCACAGCGCGATGGGTAGAAAAATCTTTTTTTTGGTCGTTTTTTGACCTTTTGGTTGACCAATTATGCTCCAAAAGCTTAACAAATGCACAAAGTGCATGTGCTCATCATTGTCAATCCAAAAATGTTAACGATTTCCTATTTAGATGCCCCTAGGAAAATTGCAATGCCCAACAATTTTTGCAGGACCATTTTGGAGGTCTTCCTGATGTCCAAATTGAGCTCATGATAGCTCATTGGAAAGCATGTCCTACCTACTTTCCAAATCTACCTTTAATTTTCCATTTGGAATTGATTTGAACCCTCAAAAAATAATTCTCCCAAGACTGCTTTTGTGCACAGCGCCATGGGCAGAAAGGTCATTTGTTTGGGTGTTTTTCCAAAAATACTCATCATTGTGAATCCAAAAATACTGATCATTTCTTGTTTAGATGCCCCTAGGAAAGGCGCAGCGTGCAACACTTTTTGCAAGACCATTTTGTAGGTCTTCTCGATGTCCAAACTGAGCTCATGATAGCTCATTGGAAGACCAGTCCTATGTATTTTCCAAATTTGTCTTTAGTTTCCCATTTGGAGTTCAGTTGACCCCTCAAAAACTAATTCTCACCAGACTGTTCGGTGTGGAGCCTGGTTATCTTCTGTGTTCAAAGGTATCACCCCATTGGATCCCAGTTCAAAATGGGGTGGCAACTCTCCCCATAAAATATTCGCTGCAGGGGGGTCTAGGGCCTTGTAAAAGTATAGTAATTTCTAGTCAATCTCGACCATTTATATACGAGGGAATTGTATTGCATCTATGTAGATCTGTATCTTGAGTGAGAAAGAGAGAGGAGATTGAGAGTGAAGAGGGTGTTATAGCAGATCTGCTGTAGGTTGTATCTCTTCAGTTTGTTGGATAATATAAAAGGAAGGACTAGTTGTTTCTCTGTGGATGTAGCCCAAACTATTTGAACCACGTATATCTGTGTCTCTCTTGTTTTATGTGTTTTCTGTGTTTATATTTTTGCAATATCTTATGTGTTCCATTGCTTCGTAATATATAATTTTCTAACAAAGACTACTTCTATGCGCAATGCCATGGGCAGAAAGTTCATTTTTTGGGTGTTTTCTAACCTTTTGGTTGAACAGTTCTGCTCCAAAAGCTTAGAAAATGCACAAGGTGCATGTAATCATATTTGTAAATCCAAAAATGTTGATCATTTCCTATTTAGATGACCCTAGAAAAAGCCCAGCGCGCAACACTTTTTGCACGACCATATTGGAGGTCCTCCCGATGTCCAAATTAAGCTCATGATAGCTCACTGGAAAGCCTGTCCTATTTGTTTTCAAAATATACCTTTTGTTTCCCATTTGGAGTTGATTTGACACCACAAAAATGGATTCTCCCAAGAATACTTCTGTGCATAGCGCCATGGGTAGAAAGGTCATTTTCTAGGTGTTTTCTTACCTTTTGGTTGACCAATTCTGCTCCAAAAGCTTAGCAAATGCACAGGGTGTATGTACTCATCATTGTGAATCTAGAAATGTTGATCATTTCCTATTTAGATGCCCCTCGGAAAAACGCAAGACGTAACACTTTTTGCAGGACCATTTTGGAGGTATTCCCGATGTCCAAATTGAGCTCATGATAGCTCATTAGAAAGCCTGTCCTGTCTATTTTCCAAATCCACATTTATAGTGCGCAACAATTTTTACAGGACCATTTTGGAGGTATTCCCCATGTCCAAATTGAGTTCATGATAGCTCATTAGAAGGCCTGTCCTGTGTATTATCCAAATATGCCTTTAGTTTCCCATTTGGAGTTGATTTGACCCCTTAGAAACTGATTCTCACAAGACTGCTTCTGTGTGAAGCGCCATGGGAACAAAGGTCATTTTTTGGGTGTGCTTTGACCTTTCGGTTGACTAGTTCTACTCCAAAAGCTTAGAAAATGCACAAGGTGCATGTACTCATCTTTGTGAATCCAAAAATGCTGACCGTTTCCTATTTAGATGACTCTAGGAAAAGCGTAGCACATAGCACTTTTTGCATGACCATTTTGGAGGTCTTCTTGATGTCCAAATTTAGCTCATGATAGCTCATTAGAAAGCTTGTCTTGTCTATTTTCCAAATATTCCTTTAGTTTCCCATTTGGAGTTGATTTGAACCCTCAAAAACGGGTTCTCCCAAGACTGCTTCTGCGCATAATGCCATGGGCAAAATAGTCATTTGTTGAGTGTTTTTTGATCTTTTGGTTGACCAGTTCTGCTCCAAAAGATTAACAAATGCATAGAGGGCATGTACTCATCATTGTCAATCCAAAAATGCTGACCATTTCTTGTTTAGATGCCCCTAGGAAAATCCCAGCACCCAACAATTTTTGCAGGACCATTTTGGAGGTTTTCCCAACGTCCAAATCGAGCTCATGATATCTCATTAGCAAGTATGTCCTATATATTTTCCAAATCTACCTTTAATTTCCCATTTGGAGTTGATTTGACCCCTCAAAAATTGATTCTCCCAAGGCTGATTCTATGCACAGTGCCATGGGTAGAAAGGTCATTTCTTGGGGTTTTTCACCTTTTGGTTGACCAATTCTGCTCCAAAAGCTTAGCAAATGCACTGGGTGCATGTACTCATCATTGTGAATCCAAAAATGTTGACCATTTCCTGTTTAGATGCCCGTAGAAAAAGCGTAGCGCGAAACAGTTTTTATAGAACCATTTTGGAGGTCTTCCTCATGTCCAAATTGACCTCATGATAGCTCATTGAAAAGCCTGACCTGTCTATTTTCCAAATCTGCCTTTAGTTTCCCATTTGGATTTGATTTGACTCCTCAACAATGGATTCTCCCAAGACTAATTCTGTGTGTAGTGCCATGTGCAGAAAGGTCATTTTTTGGGTGTTTTTTGACCTTTTGGTTCACCACTTTTGCTCCAAAATCTTAGCAAATGCACATGGTGCATGTACTCATCATTGTGAATCTAAAAACACTGACCATTTCCTGTTTAGATGCAATTAGGAAAATTACAGTGTGCAACACTTTTTGCAAAACCATTTTGGAGGTCTTCTCGATATCCAAATAGAGCTCATGATAGCTCACTGGAAAGGTTGTCTTGTCAATTTTCGAAATATACCTCTAGTTTCCGATTTGGGGTTGATTTGACCCCTCAAAAACGGATTCTCCCAAGACTGCTTCCACACGCAGCGCCATGGGTAGAAAGGCCATTTTTTGGGTGTTTTTTCTCCTTTTGGTCGACTAGTTCATCTCCAAAGCTTAGAAAATGCATAGGGTACATGTACTCATCATTGTGAATCCAAAAATGCTGACCATTTCCTATTTAGATGCCCCTAGGAAAAACACAGCACGCAACACATTTCGCAGGACCATTTTGGAGGTCTTCCCGATGTACAAATTGAGCTCATGATAGCTCATTGGAAAGCTTGTCCTGTCCATTTTCCAAATCTGCCTTTAATTTTTGATTTGGAGTTGATTTGACACATCAAAAGCAGATTCTCCCAAGACCGCTTTTGTGCATAGTGGCATGTGAGGAAGGATCATTTTTTGGGTTTTTTTGACCTTTTGGTTGACTAGTTCTGCTCCAAAAGCTTAGCAAATGCATAGGGTGCATGTAATCATCATTATAAATCCTAAAGTGCTGACCATTTCCTTTTTAGATGCCCCTAGGAAAAGTGTAGTGCAGAACACTTTTTGCAAGAGCATTTTGGAGGTCTTCTCGATGTCCAAATTGAGCTCATGATAGCTCATTGAAAAGCCTGTCCTATCTATTTTCACCTCTAGTTTCTCATTTGGAGTTGATTTTACCCCTAAAAAATGGATTCTCTCAAGACTGCTTCTATGCACAGCGCCATGGGAAGAAGGTCATTTTTTGGGTGTTTTTGACCTTTTGGTTGACCAGTTGTGCTAAAAAATCTTAGCAAATTTACAGGGTGCATGTACTCAGCATTGTGAATCCAAAAATGCTGACCATTTCCTATTTAGATTCCCCTAGGAAAATCACAGCACACAACACATTTTGCAGGACCAATTTGGAGGTCTTCCCGATGTCCAAATTGAGCACATCATAGCTCATTGGAAAGCCTGTCCTGTCTAGTTTCTAAATCTGCCTTTAGTTTCCCATTTGGAGTTGATTTGACGGCTAAAAATGGATTCTCCCGATAGTGCTTTTGTGCGTAATGCCATGGGAAGAATGGTCATTTTTTGGGCATTTTTTGACCTTTTGGTTGATCAGTTCTGCTCCAAAATATTAGCAAATGCACAGGGTGCATCCACTAATCACTGTGAATCCAAAAAAGTTGACCATTTCTTGTTTAGATGCCTCTACGAAAAACACAGCACGCTGCACATTTTGCAGTTTTTCTCAATGTCCAAATTTAGCTCCTGATATCTCATTGGAAAGCCTGTCCTAGCTAGTTCCCAAATCTGCATTTAGTTTCCCATTTGGAGTTTATTTGACCCCTCAAAAATCGATTCTCCCAAGACTGTTTCTGTGCGCAACGCCATGGCGTAGAAAGGTCATATTTGGGTGTTTTTTGAATTTTTGGTGGATCCGTTCTGCTCCAAAAACATAGAAAATGCACAGGGTGTATGCATTCATCATTGTAAATCTAATGACACTTACCATTTCTTGTATAGATTCCCCTACAAAAAGTGCAAGGTGAACCACTTTTTCTAGGGCCATTTTAGAGGTCTTCATGATGTCCAAATTGAGCTCATGATAGCTCATTGGAAAGTTTGTCCTATTTATTCTTGAAATTTGCCTTTAGTTTCGCATTTGGAGTTGATTTGTCAGCTCAAAAATGGATTATCCCAAGACTACTTTTGTGTGCAGTGCCATGGGTAGAAACGTCATTTTTGGGTGTTTTTTGACCTTTTAGTTGACGAGTTCTACTCCAAAAGCTTAGCAAATGCATGGGGTGCATGTACTTATCATTGTGAATCCAAAAATACAGAGAGTTTCCTATTTAGATTCCCCTACAAAAAGTGCAACGTGAAACACTTTTACAGGACCACTTTGGAGGTCTTCCCGATGTCCAAATTAAGCTCATGATAGCTCATTGAAAAGCCTGACCTATCTACTTGCGAAATCTACCTTTAGTTTCCCATTTGGAGTTGATTTGACCCCTCAAAAACGGATTCTCTGAAATGCATAGTGCCATGGGCAGAAAGGTCATTTTTGGGTGTTTTGTGACCTTTTGGTTGACCACTTATGCATAGGGTGCATGTACTCATCATTGTGAATCGAAAAGTGCTAACCATTTCCTATTTAGATGCACTTAGGAAAATCACAGCATGCAACACTTTTTACAGGACCATTTTAGAGGTGTTCCGGATGTCTAAATTGAGCTCATGATAGCTCATTGGAAGGCCTGTCCTGTGCATTTTCCAAATCTGCCTCTAGTTTCCAATTTGGAGTTAGTTGGATCCCTCAAAAACTAATTATCCCAAAACTGCTTTTGTGCATAGCGCCGTGGGAAGAAAGGTTATTTTTTGGGTGTCTTTTGACCTTTTGGTTGACTAGTTCTGCTCCAAAAGCTTAGCAAATGCATAGGGTGCATGTACTCATCTTTGTGAATCCAAAAATGGTAACCATTTCCTATTTAGATAAACCTAGGAAAAGAGCAGCATGCAACACGTTTTGCACGACCATTTTGGAGGTCTTCCTGATGTCCAAATTGACCTCATGATAGCTCATAGGAAATCCTGTCCTATATATCTTCCAAATCTACCTTTAATTTCCCATTTAGAGTTGATTTGACCCCTCAAAAACCAATTCTCCCAAGACTGCTTCTATGCACAGTGCCATGGGTAGAAAGGTCATTTTTAAGGTGTTTTTTGACATTTTGGTTGACCAGTTATGCTCCAAAAGCTTAGCAAATGCACAAAGTGCATGTACTCATCATTGTGAATCCAAAAATATTGTTCATTTGATGTTTAGATGCCCCTAGGAAAAGCATAACGCGCAACAATTTTTGCAAGACCATTTTGGAGGTCTTCCCCATGTCCAAATTGAGTTCATGATAGCTCATTAGAAGGCCTGTCATGTGTATTATCCAAATCTGCCTTTATTTTCCCATTTGGAGTTGGTTTGACCCCTTAGAAACTAATTCTCACAAGATTTCTTCTGTGCGAAGTGCCATGGGCAGAAAGGTCATTTTTTGGGTGTGCTTTGACCTTTTGGTTGACTAGTTCTACTCCAAAAGCTTAGAAAATGCACAAGGCACATGTACTCATCTTTATGAATCCAAAAATGCTGATTGTTTCCTATTTAGATGACTCTAGGAAAAGTGTAGCACGTAGCACTTTTTCCATGACCATTTTGGAGGTCTTCTTGATGTCCAAAGTTAGCTCATGATAGCTCATTAGAAAGCTTGTCTTGTTGAATTTCGAAATATAGCTTTATTTTCCCATTTGGAGTTGATTTGACCCTTCAAAAATGGATTCTCCCAAGACTGCTTCTGTGCACAGTGCCATGGGCAAAAAGGTCATTTTTTGTGTGTTTTTTGATCTTTCGGTTGACCAGTTCTGCTCCAAAATCTTAACAAATGCACAGAGGGCATGTACTCATCATTGCAAATCCAAAAATGCTGACAATTTCCTGTTTAGATGCCCCTAGGAAAATCCCAGTGCCCAACAATTTTTGTAGGACCATTTTGGAGGTTTTCCCAATGTCCAAATTGAGCTCATGATATCTCATTAGAAAGTATGTCTTATATATTTTCCAAATATACCTTTAATTTCCCATTTAGAGTTGATTTGGCCCCTCAAAAACTGATTCTCCCAACACTGCTTCTGTGCACAGCGCCATGGGTAGAAAGGTAATTTTTGGGGTGTTTTTTGACCTTTTGGTCGACCAGTTCTGATCCAAAAGCTTAGCAAATGCACAAGGTGCATGTACTCATCATTATGAATCCAAAAATGTTGACCATTTCTTGTTTAGATGCCCCTACAAAAAGTGCAATGTGAAACAGTTTTTATAGGACCATTTTGGAGGTCTTCCCGATGTCCAAATTGAGCTCATGATAGCTAATTGAAAAGCCTCACCTGTCTATTTTCCAAATCTGCCTTTAGTTTCCCATTTGGAGTTGATTTAACCCCTCAAATATGGATTCTCCCAAGATTGATTCTGTGTGTAGTGCCATGGGTAGAAAGGTAATTTTTTTGGGTGTTTTTTGACTTTTTGGTTCACCACTTTCGCTCTAAAAGCTTAGCAAATGCACATGGTGCATGTACTCATCATTGTGAATCCAAAAATGCTGACCATTTCCTGTTTAGATTCAGTTAGGAAAGTCACAGCACAAAACACTTTTTGCAACACCATTTTGGAGGTCTTCCCGATGTCCAAATAGAGCTCATGACAGCTCACTGCAAATCCTGTCTTGTCAATTTTCAAAATCTACCTGTAGTTTCTCATTTGGAGTTGATTTGACCCCTCAAAAACGGATTCTCCCAAGACTACTTCTATGCACAGTGCCACGGGCAGAAAGGTCATTTTTTGGGTGTTTTTTTCCTTTTGGTCAACCAGTTCTACTCCAAAGCTTAGTAAATGCACAGAGTGCATGTACTCATCATTGTGAATCCGAAAATGTTAACCATTTCCTGTTTAGATGCCCCTAGGAAAAATGTAGCACGCAACACATTTTGCAGGACCATTTTGGAGGTCTTTCTGATGTCCAAATTGAGCTCATGATAGCTCATTGGAAAGCTTGTCCTGTCAATTTTCCAAATCTGCCTTTAGTTTTTTATTTGGAGTTGATTTGACACATGAAAAGCATATTCTCCCAAGGCTGCTTTTTTGCATAGTGGCATGGGCAAAAGGATCATTTTTTAGGTTTGTTTAACCTTTTGGTTGACCAATTCTGCTCCAAAAGCTTACCAAATGCACAGGGTGCATGTACTCATCATTGCGAATCCTAAAGTGCTGATCATTTCCTTTTTAGATGCCCCTAGGAAAAGTGTAGTGCAGAACACTTTTTGCAAGACCACTTTGGAGGTCTTCACGATGTCCAAATTGAGCTCATGATAGCTCATTGAAAAACCTATCCTGTCTATTTTCCAAATCTGCCTCTAGTTTCTCATTTGGAGTTGATTTGACCATGGGCAGAAGGTCATTTTTTGTTTTTTTTTGACCTTTTGGTTGACCAGTTCTGCTCAAAAAGCTTAGCAAATTCACAGGGTCATGTACTCAGAATTGTGAATCCAAAAATGCTTATCCTGTTTAGATGCCCCTAGGAAAATCACGGCATGCAACACATTTTGCAGGACTAATTTGGAGGTCTTCTCGATGTCCAAATTGAGTACATGATAGCTCATTGGAAAGCCTGTCCTGTGTAGTTTCCAAATCTACCTTTAGTTTTCCATTTGGTGTTGATTTGACTCCTAAAAATAGATTCTCCTGAGACTGGTTTTGTGCACAGTGGCATGGGCAAAAAATGTCATTTTTTGGGTGTTTTTTTACCTTTTGGTTGACCAATTATGCTCCAAAAGCTTAGCAAATGCAGAGGGTGCATCTACTAATCACTGTGAAGCCAAAAAAGTTGACCATTTCTTGCTTAGATGCCTCTATGAAAAACACAGTGCACTGCACATTTTGAAGGTCTTCTCGATGTCCAAATTTAGCTCGTGATAGCTCATTGGAAAGCTTGTCCTATCTAGTTTCCAAATCTGCATTTAGTTTCCCATTTAGAGTTGATTTGACCCCTCAAAAAATGGATTCTCCCAAGACTGTTTCTATGCGCAGCACCATGGCTCGGAAAGGTCATATTTGGGTGTTTTTTGACTTTTTGGTTGACTTGTTTTGCTCCAAAAACATAGCAAATGCATAGGGTGCATGTATTCATCATTGTAAATCTAAAGACATTGACCATTTCTTGTATAGATTCCCCTACAAAAAGCGCAACATGAACCACTCTTTATAGGACCATTTTAGAGGTCTTCCTGATGTCCAAATTGAGCTCATGATAGCTCATTTGAAAGACTGTCATATTTATTCTTGAAATCTGCCATTTGGAGTTGATTTGACCCCTCAAAAATTGATTCTCCCAAGACTGCTTTTGTGCACAGTGCCATGGGCTGAAATGTCATTTTTGGGTGTTTTTTGACCTTTTAGTTGACCAGTTCTACTCCAAAAGCTTATTAAACGCACAGGGTGCATGTACTTATCACTGTTAATCCAAAAATGTAAACTGTTTCCTATTTAGATGCCCCTACAAAAGGTGCAACATGAAACAATTTTACAGGACCATTTTGGAGGTCTTCTCGATGTCCAGATTGAGCTCATGATAGCTCATTGAAGAGCCTGACCAGTCTATTCTCCAAAATCTACCTTTAGTTTCCCATTTGGAGTTGACTTGACCCCTCAAAAACTGATTCTCTGAGATGCACATTGCAATGGGCAGAAAGGTCATTTTTTGGGTGTTTTTTGACCTTTTGGTTGACCACTTCTACTCCAAAAGCTTAGCAAATTCACAGGGTGCATGTACTCATCATTGTGAATCCAAAAATGCTAACCATTTCCTATTTAGATGCACTTAGGAAAATTGCAGTGTGCAACACTTTTTGCAGCACCATTTTAGAGGTCTTCTCAATGTCTAAATGGAGCTCATGATAGCTCATTGGAAGGCCTGTCCTATTTATTTTCCAAATATGCCTTTAGTTTCCCATTTGGAGTTAATTTGACCCCTCAAAAACGGATTCTCCCAAGACTACTTTTGTTCATAGCGCCGTGGGAAGAAAGGTCATTTTTTGGGTGTCTTTTGACCTTTTGGTTGACTAGTTCTGCTCCAAAAGCTTAGCAAATGCATAGGGTGCATGTACTCATCTTTGTGAATCCAAAAATGGTAACCATTTCCTATTTAGATGATTGTAGGAAAAGCGCAGAACGGAACACTTTTTGCACAACCATTTTGGAGGTCTTCCTAATGTCCAAATTAAGCTCATGATAGCTCATTGTAAAGCCTGTCCTATATATTTTTGAAATTTCACTCTAGTTTCTAATTTGGAGTTGATTTGACCCCTCAAAAACTGGTTCTCTGAAGACTTCTTCTATGCGTAGCGCCCTGGGCAGAAACGCCATTTTTTGGGTTTTTTTGGCCGTTTGGTCAACCAGTTCTACTCCAAAAGCTTAGCAAATGCACAGGGTCCATCTACTCACCATCGTGAACCCAAAAATGCTGACCATTTCCTGTTTAAATGCCCTTAGGAAAATCGTAGTGCACAACACTTTTTTCACAACCATTTTGGAGGTCTTCCCAATGTCCAAATTGAGCTCATGATAGCTCACTAGAAACCATGTCCTATCTATTCTCCAAACCTACCTTTAATTTCCCATTTGGAGTTGTTTTGACCCCTCAAAAATGGATTCTCCCAAGACTACTTCTATGCGTAGCGCCATGGGTAGAAATGTCATTTTTTGGGTGTTTTTTGACCTTTTGGTTGTACAGTTCTACACCATAAGCTTAACAAATGCACAGGGTGCATGTAATCATCATTGTGAATCCAAAAATGCTGACCATTTCCTGTTTAGATGCACCTACGAAAATTGCAGTGCGTAGTACTTTTTGCAAGACCATTTTGGAGGTATTCCCGATGTCCAAATTGAGCTCATGATAGCTCATTGGAAAGCCTGTCCTATCTATTTTCCAAATCTTCCTTTAATTTCCCATTTGTAGTTGATTTGACCCCTCAAAAATGGATTCTCCCAATACTACTTCTATGCACAGCGTCATGTGCAGAAAGGTCATTTTTTGCATGTTTTTTGACCTTTCGATTGACCAGTTCTGCTCCAAAAGCTTAGCAAATGCACTACGTGGATCTACTCATCATTTTGAATCCAAAAATCCTAACCATTTTCTGTTTAGATGCCCCTAGGAAAAGCGCAACATGCAGTACATATTGCAAGACCATTTTGGAGGTCTTCCCGATGTCCAAATTGAGATCATGATAGCTCATTGGAAAGCCTGTCTTGTTTATTTTCCAAATATGCCTTTAGTTTCCCATTTGTAGTTGATTTGTCCCCTTAAAAAGTGATTCTCCCAAGAATGCTTCTTTGCATAGCACCATGGGCATAAATGTCATTTTTTGGGTACTTTTTTACCTTTTGGTTGATCAGTTCTGCTCCAAAATTTTAGCAAATGCACATCATGCATGTATTGATCATTGTGAATCCAAAAATGCTGACCATTTCTTGTTTAGATGCCCCTAGGAAAAGCATAGTTCTTAACACTATTTGCAAGACCATTTTTGAGGTCTTCCCGATGTCCATATTGAGCTGATGATAGTTCATTGGAAATCCTGTCCTATTTATTTTCCAAATCTGCCTTTAGTTTCCTATTTGGAGTTGATTTGACCCCTCAAAAATTAATTCTCCCAAGATTGATTCTATGCACAGTGCCATGGGCAGAAATGTCATTTTTTGGGTGCTTTTTGACCTTTCGGTTGACCAGTTCTACTCCAAAAGCATAGCAATTGAATAGGGTGCATGTACTCATCATTATGAATCCAAAAATGCTGACCATTTCCTGTTTCAATGCGCTTAGAAAAAACGCAGCACTCAACAATTTTTCAAGACCATTTTGGAGGTCTTTTCGATGTCCAAATTGAGCTCGTGATAGCTCATTGAAAATCTTGTCCTGTCTATTTTCCAAATCTGCCTCTAGTTTCTCATTTAGAGTTGATTTGACCCCTCAAAAATGGATTCTCCCAAGGTAGCTTCTGTGCACAGCGCCATGTGCAGAAGGTCATTTTTTTGGTGTTTTTTGACCTTTTGGTTGACCCACTTTGCTCCAAAATCTTAGAAAAATCACAAGGTGCATGTAGTCATCATTGTGAATCTAAAAATGGTAACCATTTCCTATTCAGATGCCTTTAGGAAAAGCACAACACACAACACATTTTGTAGGACCAATTTGGATGTCTTCCCAATGTCCAAATTGAGCTCATGATAGCTCATTGAAAAGCTTGTCCTATATATTTTCCAAATCCACCTTTATTATCCCATTTCGAGTTGATTTGACTCCTCAAAAATGGATTCTCCCAAGACTGCTTTTGTGCACAGGGAAATGGGCAGAAAGGCCATTTTTGGGTGTTTTTTGACCTTTTGGTTGACCAGTTCTACTCCAAAATCTTAGAAAATGCACAGGGTGCATGTACTCATGATTATGAATCCAAAAATGTTGACCATTTCCTGTTTAGATGCCCCTACAAAAAGCGTAGCGATACTCCAAAATCTTAGAAAATGCACAGGGTGCATGTACTCATGATTATGAATCCAAAAATGTTGACCATTTCCTGTTTAGATGCCCCTACAAAAAGCGTAGCAGAAAGCACATTTTACAAGACCATTTTGGAGGTCTTCCCGATGTCCAAATTGAGCTCATGATAGCTCATTAGAAAGATTGACCTATCTATTTTCTGAATCTTCCTTTAGTTTCCCATTTGGAGTTGATTTGACCCTAAAAAACTGATTCTCCTGATACTAATTCTGTGCACAGTGCCATGGTCAAAAAGATCATTCTTTGGGTGTTTTTTGACCTTTTGGTTGACCAGTTCTACTCCAAAGGCTTAGAAAATGCACAGGGTGCATGTACTCATCATTGTGAATCCATAAATGCTGATCATTTCCTGTTTACATGCCCCTAGGAAAAGCACAATGCACAACACTTTTTGCAGGACCATTTTGGAGGTCTTTCCATTGTCCAAATTGAGCTCATGATAGCTCATTGGAAAGCCTATCCTATCTCTTTTCCAAATCTGCCTTTATTTTCCCATTTGGAGTTGATTTGACCCCACAAAAATGGATTCTCCAATACTGCTTTTGTGCGTAGCGCCATGGGCAGAAATGTCATTGTTTGGGTGTTTTTCGACCTTTTGGTTGACCAGTTCTTCTCCAAAAGCTTAGCAAATGCACAAGTGCATGTACTCATCATTTTGAATCCAAAAATGCTGATCATTTCCTATTTTTATGCCCCTAGTGTTGGCATTATGATACAATTGTTGTCCTTGATGGCAACTACTCAGAGGTATGATACAGGTGGAAACTCAATCAAATGACAGATCTTAGTACAACAAGTCAAGAGAGAGGTATACGTAGGTTAACCTTGATGAAAGTGCGTATACATGTAGATGAGAAGAACAAAAGACGCGTATACTATGCATGTAGGGTCACAGAAGGAAAGGCGTGTACATGTTGGAAAACTAAGTTTTGGTCCATGGTATTTGGTCCATGGTATTTTGGTATTGGTCCATGGTTATTTGGTCCGAAATGTTGACCCCAGGTATTGGGTCCAAGGTATTGGTTCTACATGGTTTTGGACCATGATATTGAGAGAAGCCTCAATCTATATAAGGAGAAGATCATTAGGCCAAGAGTGCAAGTGTGTGTGGTGACTATCGAACAAAGAGTGACATCTAGTATACTGATTATGGGTTTGAAATGCTTGACTCGATCTAAATCAAGGAGGCTCCTATGTGGTTGATAAAGGTTGATGGTCTAGGATCTTAAGGACTAAAATGTATTATCAATATATGGTATAATCATGAGTAGATCTGAGTACTGACACATGTTTTATCATTTATATCTTATTGTTTGGGTATATTTGAAGTTGGAAATTGTAGCGAAGGTATAAGTAATTATCTTTAGATCTGTACATGGGTTCTCTCTGGTGAAAGAGCGTATACACGCCAGTTTGACACAGTCAAGTAGCGTATATATTATGAGATTTGATATTTCAGTTTGTTGTTGGTTCTAGTGGTTGTTGCAGAGTTTTGGGCTCTGGTATGTGTTTTGGTAACAATGTTTTGATGATAGGGTTACAGTGATTCAGTATTGGGTGATTCAAAGATTGATGATGCAGGTATAGCTGATGATTGTATTGCAGTGGTGATTATTTTGTATTTATGGATCCAGTCTAAAAATTTATGAAATATGGTCCTTGGAAGAAAAGAGAAGGTTGTAGCCTTCTGTAGGCCAGAACCTACGTACTAGTACATCAGCTAGTACAAGAGCAAAGGAGGTTGTAGCTCCCTTCCAGGAGAGTCTGGAGAATGAGAGAAGGTTGTAGCCTTCTGCAGGTAGAAGCCTGCATACTTGTATAAGACTGCACCAGTACATAACCATTGTAAAAATAAGTTTCTAATTAAAAGAAGATAGAGACGAATTGCAGCAGGTGGTTTTCACCCACATTGGGTT
>APFE030525822.1:0-10306 GCA_000404065.3 Pinus taeda
GAGGCACTGCCTTGGTTTTGGTGGGAAGGCAGAACCCAAGCTGATATGAAGAAGCATGGTAAGACCATCTCTGTCTGGAGTGAATTTGTTGCTGCAATAAAAGAATAGTTCTATCCATTGGCCTACATGCAACAAGCCATGATGAGTTGGCAAACTCGGCAGTTGAAAGGGAAAAGTGTGCAAGGGTACACTCAAGAATTTAGAAAGAGAGCATTGATTCTAGGGATCTCATTAGACTCACTAGAGACTCTTTTAAAGTACATTGGTGGTCTACACAGCTACATGAGGCATATCATCCTCATGTTCAATCCCAATATTATAGATGAGGTATCTGTACAAGCTACTCATCCAGAGGTTAGAGGAAAGAATGGAAATCCAGAAGTTGGGGGACTATCCCAACCCACTGTAAGCAAGAGCAAGGAGAAAAGAAAGCAGAAGCGGAAAGCAAGGAAGGCTAACATTGCACAGAAAGGAAAAGCTTCATGCACTCACTGTAAAAAGGAGGGGCATGATTGTGAGCACTATTGGATTCTGCATCCAGAGCTAAGACCTAAGAAGTTTGAGGGCAAGAAGAAGAAGACTGCTACAACTATTCAGAAAGATTTGGGGTCAGACTTGGGAGATGAAACAATCATTGCAGCCACAAGTATAAAAGATAAGAATTCTGAAGCATCTACTAGTAATTCTGCTCAAACTATTATTGATGAAGAACATGAGAGAAAAATACATGAGCTTTTCCATATTCGAGTTATTTTCAAACATCAAAAGATTGATACTTTGTTTGATAGTGGCTCACAAGTAAATTTGATTTCTGAAGCAATTGTAAAGATATTGGGATTAACAACTACACCTCACAAGAAACCATACCCATTAGGATGGTTGAATGATAAAGCACAACTACAAGTGACTAGACAGTGCAAACTCGAGTTTTCTTTTAGGTCAACATTTGTAGATGAGGTTGAGTTAGACATAATTCCTTTGGATATATGTGGAATTGTTTTAGGAAGTCCTTACTTGTATGATAGAAAAGTTGTTTTCTATAGATTTGAGAACAAGTATCTACTCGTTAAAGATGGAATCGAATACTCTGTAAGAGCTCACAAGCTCAATAATAATTATTCTCTCATAAATTCAGGGCAGATGAAAAGAATGATAAATTCATGCAAACAATTCTTACGAATGGTTGTAAAGGAAAAGAAACTTGATAAAACCAATGTATTTGAAGGCTGTAATGCTCAACAGCAAGCTGATATAGAAAACATTGTTTCAGAGTATGATGTCCTGTTTCAGGAACCTAAAGGTCTGCAACCCAAAAGGGAAATAGTACATGATATTATTTTGCATCAAGATGTTCCATTTCCTAACATTGGGATGTACAGGTTGTCTGCTTTAGAGAATGCTGAAATCAAGAAGCAGGTGCAAGAGTTGCTCGAGAAGGGGTTCATCAAGCCTAGCACATCGCCATGTGGGTCACCAATTGTTTTGGTGAGAAAGAAAGATGGCTCGTGGATAATGTGCATTGATTATCGAGCACTGAATAAGATAACAATAAAAAATCATTATCCCCTTCCTCGCATAGATGATCTTTTAGATCAATTGAAGGAAGTTGTTGATTTCACCAAGTTGGATTTGCATAGTGGATACCATCAGGTCAGAGTTACAGAGAAAGATGCATGGAAGACTACTTACAAAACAAAGTAGGGATTGTATGAGTGGCTGGTTATGCCTTTTGGCTTGACCAATGCTCCTGCTACTTTCATGAGATTAATGAATGATGTACTCAGGACTTTTCTTGATGATTTTGTTATTGTGTATCTGGATGACATTCTGTTTTTTAGTAAAATGTGGGAAGAACACTTAAAGCATGTTAAGCAGACATTAGATGTTTTGAAAAGAGAAAAACTTTATGTTAAACTCTCCAAATGTGAGTTTGGCAAAACATCTCTAAATTATTTGGGTCATATAGTAGGGGGTGGTGAATTGAAAATAGATCCCTCTAAAGTGGTAGTCATTGTAAACTGGCTTAAACCCAAGTCTGCTATAGAAGTGAGAAGCTTCTTAGGAGCAACACAATATTGGAGGAAGTTCATTTCTAACTTTTCCTCAATTGCAGCTCCCTTACATGCTTTGACAGGATTGAACAAGGTGTTTTAGTGGGGAAGCAAACATCAGAAAGCCTTCGACACCTTGAAAGAAAAGATCAGTACAACACCTGTACTAGCACTGCCTGATCTACAAAGACAATTTGAAATCCAAACAGATGCCAGTGACTATGCCATGGGAGCAGTGTTGACACATCATGGTAAACCCATATGTTATCATTCTGAGACTTTTAATCATGCAGTAGTTAACTATCCTACATATGATAAAGAATTGTATGCACTAGTTGAGAGTGTGAAAAAGTGGAAACATTACTTAATGGGCAAAGAGACAGTAATACATATTGATCATCAACCACTTCAATATCTACACTCTCAAACTAAGTTGCAGCAATTGAGACATTACAAATGGATGGATTTCTACAACAGTTTCATTTAGTCATCAGATATAAAAAGGGCATACACAACAAAGTTGCAGATATGTTATCTAGACCCATTATAAATGCATCTACTATACTTAAGCATAATTCTGTACTACATGAAAGCTACATTGAACAATATGCTCAAGATATAGACTTTAAAGATGTATATGCAACTTTGAGTCAAGGCAAAAAGGTAGAAGAATTGGATTATCATGTAAAGGACTGACTCTTATATCATTGTGGGAAACTCTGCATTCCACAAACTGAGAGAGTAAAGATAATTAGAGAGGCACACACTTCTCTGATATCAGGTCACTTTAGGGTAAGTAAAACAGTTGCACAGCTGCAAAGATTTTGTTATTGGCCGAAAATGAATGAGACAATTTCTAGATATGCAAGAGGGTGTACTATGTGTGCTAAAAGCAAGCCCAGCAATAGAAAACTAGGCTTGTACACTCCTTTACCAGTTCCTTCTCACCCTTGGGAAAGTGTTTCCCATGAATTTTGTTAAAAGAGGACTTGCCTAAAGTCTAGAAAAGGTCATGATTATCTATATGTGGTTGTGGATAGGTTCAACAAAATGTGTATTTTGATACCTTGTAATAAACAGATTACAATTGAACAAATTGCAAAATTATTCTTCGAACATGTATGGGTTCATTTTACCCACTTCTATTGTATCTGATCGAGACGCCCAATTTGTGGGGAAGTCTTGGTCAGGTTTGTGGGAGTTGATGGACACCCAACTGAAGAAAAGCACAACTTTTCATCCACAAACTGATGGCCAAACAAAAGTAGTTAATAGGAGAGTGATCCAGTTACTTAGGGGATATTGCAGCAAACATCCGAAGCTTTGGGATGAACATTTGTGTTATGTGCAACATGCTTACAACAGAGCAAAACACTCTTCTACATAGAGATCTCCTTTTGAGACCTGTTTTTGTTTCATACCAAGGTCTCCTTTGGATTTTATCTTTGGTAAAGATACCACGGTTGATGGACACAGTGATGTGGACAGGGCAACTAGGTTCATTGAACAGATCCAGGAGATTCACTAGGAAATACAGGAATAGCTAGAAAAGAGCTAAGCCAAATACACGGCTAGGCATGACAAGCATCGGATGGAGCATAGTTTTCAAGTGGGAGACCAGGTCTAGTTGTATATCAGCAAGGACAAGATGCAAGGTGAAGGTAAAAAGCTAAATCCTATCAGGTATGGACCTTTTAGGATACTTGAGAAGATTGGTGAAAATTCTTTTCGCCTTGATCTACCAGCTTACATGCACATCTACGTAGTTGTAAATGCAGATTTCTTGAGATTGTTTGAACCTTCAATGATTGAGGATCCTAACGAGCAAAGTCAATTGCCTTCTATTAATGACCTGCTACCTGAATATCTCAACAAATTGCAGGAAGACACAATCTTGGATAAGAAGGTGAGGATGACACACAAAGGAGATGTTGAGTACCTCAAAATTGGACTCAAAGGTTTGAAGCCAAGCAGTGCAAAGTGGATTGAGATTGGGCAAGTGAGACAACAATACCCTCACTTAGTCGATGCTTGAACGAAAACCAACTTTTGGCGGTCCAAAATCTTTTCAGTGGGAAGGCCGTGATTCTAATTGCATCCATAAACTAACTGTCAAAGAGAGCCATGACTGTATTAGGTCGAGACAAACTTCTAAAAATTCCAAAACAACGATGAAAAACATCCTGAACCAGTAGCAATGGCAACCAGCGTAGAACGAAGAGGACCCTAGTCAAAGCGCGCTGACCAAGGCCCATGGAGACTGTGCAGGAGGCCGAATTAGCCCCTGAGAGCCCCAAATCGGGAAACAAAGGTGGATTTTGATGTGCGATTAGTGCTTAGGTGAAAAGGGCTGAAATGGAAAAGCCCAGAGCAGTCGGATGCGTGGGGAGCCGGAGAACCACGGGTGAAAAGTGAAAAAGTGCTAAAGGACAAGGCGGGACCTGTGCTCCAAAAAACCAGCGGTATTGATTGGGGCGCCCTCAAATGATAAGCAATTTTGGAGAAATTGGAGCGATCCCACTCAACGATTGACGTGTGGCAAGAGAAGGAGAGAGAAAACTGCTGTTGATCGCGCGCTAAAGGTCGAGCAAGTCAACCATGCAAAATGTGCATACGACGTTAGATTTGGAGGCCCCAGATTGGACAGCTGAGATCGCGCTCGATGGGGGAAGCAAAATCGACGAAGGAATGAGTCACAATTTAAAGGGATTTGAAGTCCATTTTGACCACCACGGTGGAGGAAGAATTCATCCACGATGTAACCGAAGAACTGAAGCGACGAAGCATGCTGGCATGTTACAGGAGGACATGTGGCCACTCCCTGTGAGCTAATGATGACGCCAAGCCAAGGAACTCCAAGCGCAGTTGCAGAAGGCGATTCGACGGAGGCGGAAGAGGAATTAAACAGACATGGAAATGAATGGCTTAAAGCCATGAACAAAGATAGAATACACAGTAAGAGAAAGAGACAGGGGAACTAGAATTTCGAGAGGAGGACGGAACACAGGGGAAAAGACAGTGAAGCAAAAGCAGAAGAGGACAGAGGGCCGAGCTGACCAAAGGAAAGGTCGAGCACTAGAGAGCTTGAGGGATTCAAGCCATCCTAGAGGGGATCTATCCACACTGAGCACCACATTGGGCTCTTTCCATTGTAGACCAAAAGGTCACAGAGCTGGTAGGCAAACGAGTCTGTGCACTCCAGTGGCTTGGGGAATCCAAGAACCACCCTGCTAAGCAAATCTGTTTTAGGTGACTCATATTGAGCTCCTGCAATGTAATTATCTGCTTGAAACACAATAAAATAAGGCCACCACTGAAGCTAGATCAGAGATGTAGCCTTGGAAAATAGGGTGAACTCGTTATTAATTTATTGTGTTCTTGTATCTGCTTAGTATATTTCTCTATCGTCTTTCCATTCAATTGTTTGTGTATTGGTAATCTGATCGATCCGTTGCTTAAATAACATAGACACACACACCAACACATGGGTCTGTAATACCTTCATTTAATAAATCTTTAACTGAGGTCACTCATAGGGTGATTATCAGATCATGGAGTGTGCCTTCAGAGTACGTCAAATGCTGCAAGAGTAGAATGAAGAACAAGAGAATGAGATTCTCAAACTAAGGCAACAAGTGGAAGAAGGAAGAAAGTTTGAAGAAATCTTGAAAAAGCAATATCTGGAAAAGGAAGAACAACACCAGGTTGAGGTAAATATCTTGAAAGGTAAATTAGAAGAAAAAGATAAACTATTACGATTTCAAGGCAATACTAAGATTTTGGATGATATTCTTAGTAGTCAAAGGTCACCTGCTATCAAAACTAGTCTTGGTTTTTATGAATCTGTTTAAGGTGAATCTAGCTCACAAGGTGAGACAAGGAACTCTAATGCAAAATCTGAAATGCTCAAGAAGGAGATGAGAGGTCAAACCCATCAACAACCAAGGAAAGATAATCTTCAAAGAAAATATTTTGCTCCTAAATATGGAAGTGATAGACGGTTATTTCCTCCGATGAATAATGTTGAATGTTATGTATGTCATAATTTTGGACTTGTTGCAGCTAGATGTAGAAGTAGAATGGTTCAAGACCATCACACAGAAATATCATCACGTTCCAGGTACTTTAAGGGATATTGTTTTTCTTGCAATATGTTTGGTCACAAATCTGTTGATTTCTACAGAAGGAATATGAAACATGTAAGATGTTATACATGTAACTAGCTTGGATATATAGCAAAGGAATGCAGGTATAAAGTACGGGTACCATACCAAAAGGAGAAAACATCATCACAGTCGAAGATATGGAAGAAAAAGGAAGTACAATCAGAAAGATGTGGCATAGCAGAGTATACAGACATGACAGACTTAGAGGGAGCTGAAAGTGTGGAACCTCAATCTCATACGCAAGTTTCATGAAGACAAGTTACGTGTATACGTGAGTTCAAAGCTGCACAGTCGCGTATATGTTGGTTTGAGGAAAAGCAGTGGGACAAACTAAGGAAAAAGGGTCTGATATGATTCAATCCATTATTTTCTCTATTTGATAATAGTTACAATCTGCTGATGATCTGTGGAAATGTGTTGGTACTCATAAGATGTTGTTTAGAAGTGTTTTTAATCCTAACTTAATAATGATGATGCCTTGATTCTTCTTGCTGATATATGCATGATTAGATCTGACAGTGAACAGATGGCAAAGGTTCATGGGGAGCATATGCTTCGAATAATGCATTGTTGGCATTATGGTTAGAAGTCTTTGGTGATAATGCTTATGTGGCTAAATGATACATCTTGCTACTTATTGTTGGTTGGTCAAAAGAATGGTATTGCAGGTTACAAGTTGCTGATGTTGATGAGAGATGCTTATGGTGAAGATCATATGGTGTATGATAGTTGTTGATGACTATCATGGTCTTGTTTAGGTCATTGGTCTTTGTTAAACATGTCATGTATTTCTTTTAAAGACCCATGAGTCATATGACGTAATTTTTAACCCCAATTTGCATGGGAAGGATGATATAATAATGTCTATTTTAGTCATGTATAAACATTTGGTATATCCCTACTTGGTTGGGTGGATGAGTCAAAATGGTGTATCCCCACTTTGTTGGGAGATTGATGTATGTATGAGTCGTTGGTGATAGGAAGGTCATACTCACTTAGTTGAGTTGTAGAGTCATGTTATTCTTTTGAAAAATATCTTTGCAGACTCTGCATGTGGTCAGGGGGAGCATGGATGGATTGGTACATCTTGGCATGTACAAAGGGGGAGTTCGATCAAAATGTGCTTAGAGGAAGCATGGACGGATTGGTACATCTTAGCATGTACAAAGAGCTCAATTAGAGATTTCAGCATGTACTCAAGGGGAGTATGGACATAAGAATGTATATAAAGGGAGAGAATATCTTGGTCCGCCCTTTGCCCTTGATGTCAAAGGGGGAGAGTGACTTGGTGTGGTTGTTGCCATCAAGTTCAAAGGGGAAGATTGTTGGCATTATGATATAGGTATGACTCAAATGTTGTCCTTGATGGCAACTCACTCAGATGACAGATCACAGTTCAGACTCACAGAATGAAGAAAGAAAGGTATACACAGGTTCACTATATACCAAGTTGTGTATATATGCAGGTTCACTATATACCAAGTAGTGTATAGACGCAAGTTCACTATATACAAGGGTGCGTATAACGTACACACGCACTTTCACAAAAGGAAAGGCACATACATGTCGGAAAACTAAGTTTTGGTTTGTGGTTTTTGGTCCATGGTATTTGGTTTGAGGTATTGAACCCATGTATTGGGTCCAAGGTATTGGTCATACGTGGTTTTGGACCATGGTATTGAGAGAGGCTTAAACTTATATAAGGAGAAGAAGATCATTAGGCCAAAGGGCAAGGGTGCAAGGATTGAATATCTAATGAAGTGTGAGATCTAGTACACTGGTTATGGGTTTGTGATGCTTTGCTTGATTTGAACCAAGGATGCACCTATGTGGTTGATGATGGATGATGGATCAAGATCATAAGGCTTGGAATGCATTATCATCATGTGGTTTTATCATGGATGGACTAAATTTGAATTATTGATGCATGTTTTATTGTATAAATGTTATGATCTAGGTATAACTGATGTTTGGAATAGCTGCAAAGTTATGAGTAAATATTTGTAGATCTATACACGGGTTGGATTTGGTAAAAGCGCATATACACACTGATTTGGTTCATCATAGTAGCATATACATTGTGAGATATGATATTTGAAGTTGTAGTTGGATCTGGTTGTTATTGCAGAGTTCTATGTTCTGCTCTGTGTTTTGGTGACTGTGTTTTGTTGAAAGGGTTTCAGTGATTTAGAAATGAATGATGCAAGTGTAGTTGATGGTTGTATTGTAGCGGTGATTGATTTTGTGCTTCAATGTTGTTGATGGGTCCAGTATGAAAATTGGATGAAACATGGCCTTCATATTATGGTGTTGTGATGAATAAAAAAGGTTGTAGCCTTCAGTAGGTCGGCGCCTACGTACTAGTAAACAGATCGACTAGTACTAGAGCTAGGGGGTTATAGCTCCCTTCCAGTAGTAGCTGGAGAATGAGAGAAGGTTCTGGCCTTCTGCAGGTGGGTGCCTGCATACTGGTATGAGTCTGTGCAAGTACAAGATTGTAAATAGGTTTTTCTTATCTTAAAGAAAACAACAACAGATGGTTTTTGTCCCGCATTGGGTTTCCACCTTATATCATGGTGTTCATGTGTGCTTCTTGTGTGTGATGATTTGTTCTGTTTTATTGCACCTGTTTATTGTTCATATGGTTAGTGAAGTTCTGATGCACTGATTAAATATCAACATATAATGGATTAAATGAATCATAAGTTTACTAGATATACACTAGTTGCATTAAACACAATTGTGTGTACATGCAGGTTCCCTTAATTGAAGTAGCGTATATGAATCTAAGTATGGAAATGAAAAGGTTAGTGATTTGCTAATACTGATTCACTGTTATGAAACCAACTCACAAAAAGATAGAAAAGATAGATCAACGCCTTAGAATTCAGCCTCTTCAAGGGGGCAACCTCCTTTACATTAAATAAATGAACAATTCTTGGATGATTCAAATGACAAAACCTCCTTTCTATATATAGGAGTCTAAGGAGTTACAATATAACCCAGCGGACCTAACAATAATAATATAAAGCCACAAAAATAACAATAGAGGGATTCTATGGGGCACAATAATAACAAAATCGGGACCATAGGGGCACAACAATATTAATAAGGGATACAACTACAATAGTAATGGGGTAATCATGAGTATTATAGGGACCTAACATGCCCCTCTCCTTCAAAAAAGTGTTGTCCTCAACGCTTGAGTAGTTCTGGATGCTTCTGTGTAAAATTCTCATCCTTCCATGTGGAATCTTCAGCGGATAAGTTCTTCCACTTGATGAGATACTCTGAAATTCATCGATTTCGTAGCTATCGAGTTCTTGTTTCTGTGACTGCTTCTGGTTCCAATATAATTTTTCATTCCTCGTCAAGTTCTGGAAATATTGTTTGAACTGGGAGCTTATCGCCTATAACCTTCTTTAAACATGAAACATAGAAAACTAGGTGCTCGAGAAGCTGTAGGAAGCTCCAATTTGTATGCCATAGTACCAATATTTTGCCACACCTTGTACGGACCATAATACTTTGGTGATAATTTATTATCCTTCTTAGCTTGCTTGAGGGACATTTGTTTATATGGTTGTAGCCGTAGGAATACCCAATCACCTACATCAAAACTTCTTTCGCTGCGATGTTGATCTGCCTGTTGTTTCATTCTATTTTGTGCCAACACGAGGTTATCCTTTAAGAGTTGGAGGACTTGTTGTTGATGTTCGATGTGATGTTCCACTGCTTGAACCTTAGAATTTTCTCTTAAATATGTTGTGATGGATGGTGGCTGATATCCATAAAGTGCCATAAATGGGGTCATTTTTGTTGCTGTATGGAAGGAAGTGTTATACCACCATTCAGCCAGAGGCAACCATTTGACCCATTGTGTCTGTTTATCAGATACAAAGCAACGAAGATATCCTTCCAAACATTTGTTTACTATCTCAGTTTGCACATCAGATTGAGGATGATAAGATGAGCTAAGAGCTAACTGAGTACCAAGACAAGAAAATAATTCTGTCCAAAAATTTCCAGTGAAAATGGGATCTCTGTCACTTACAATAATCTTTGGGCTTCCATGTAGCTTTTGAATTG
>APFE030525833.1:0-13516 GCA_000404065.3 Pinus taeda
CAAATCTACATTAGATGTGCCCCAAGTGGCAACCATCCAATGGCCAGACCAAGGGAATTGCATGGCTGAGAGCCTTCTTCTACCACCACTCAGTTATGCGCCATCTTCTACGCTCTATGTTCTTGTATTGAGATTTACAGGGTCGTTGGTTGAATGTGTGTTAAATACAAAGCAGTCTCGCTAGTTTGAGAAAATTAGAGTGATTTCTACCAACACTCAGTTACGCTTCTATCCTTTGTTCTCCTTACCTTTGTTCTGCGGTTGCCCTCCTCCAAGGGCCTTCCGTGCCTGAAACTCGATTGGTGTTGTTGCCACTGCTTGTAATTTATCCATGAATGCATCTCGATTCCTACTGTTGCAACTTGTATTTATCTAGCATCTAGAGGGAAATTTTCAAGTCAAGGTTGGGGCAACGGGATTCGAACACTCGACTTTAGAATCCTCACATTGCAAATTTGAATACAATGAACAAGCCTCTCACCACCATTTCCACTCCGTTGCTTGAATGAAATGGAAGCGAGAAATACAAGTAAAGCAAAGCAAAAGCTCCAATTCTGCTGCATTTCATGTCGAGGAGGACAAAAGCAGATCAAAAAACCGGATTGTTATACCATTTTAGATAATACTTGTCGTTGTTATCAAGCTGACTTTTTCGATTTTTACTTTTCTATATTTTTACATTGAAATGTAATCTAGTTTCTTCAACAAGGTTTTCAGGTTTTCCATAACATTAAATAGATCCTTTAAAAGATCATTAAAATACATTTTCATCTTTAAATATTACTTTATGCATTTATTAATGGAAAGATTGTTTTCTTGTTTTGTCAAATTCATTATTGGCTTCAACCCTATATCTCAACTTTGTTAACACATTTTTTCATTTTAATAAATAAACAATTTAAAGAATAAAGAATATTGAAATTTGAGACATTAACTTTTTAGGCTTTGATCTTTGTAAGGTTAAGATGGATTATGAATTTATTGCAATTTAAATTGAAACATCTTAGGATGGATTTATTATTGGGTAAAACAATTGAGTAGTTAAGATAGATTTATTGTTGGCTAGAACAAGCTTTAAATTAGTTGAGACAAAAATGATACAAAGAATAAGTTTTCTTTTCCATAAAAAGAAAAATAATAAACTTTTGCTTCACATTTCATCTCCTTAAATTTCTAAAGATAGATCTGTATTATGGAAAGAGAAAAAAACATTTCATTATAATTTAAATATGGATCTGTGTTGTGGAAAAAGTTTTCATTTCATTATAATTTAAAGATGGATATATATTGTGGAAAAAAATTCATTACATTGTAATTTAAATTTTGCAAATAATTTGTACTAGATTTGATCTAACTATAATTTTACTCATACTTTTTAAGTTTTTTTTCTTGAACTGAACCTCAATTTTAACTACATTTTAATCTACAATTCAGGATAATGTATATAGTTTTTCGTACAATTTGATTCAATTGTATCACCTTGTACTTAAAAACAGATATATTCATTCATAATACTCTAACCCCATTCTCAAAGAATTGTAATATTTTTGCACTTGAAGATATAACTATGTATAAATTTTAGGGAGAAATAAAATAATTTCCAAACAAAACACAATTTATCATGTAGACTTTTCAATCCAAAACAAAAACATTCATTCATGATATCCAAAATTTTGATCTCAATTCTAAAAAAAAATATAAGATCGTGAAACCAGAAGATGATGTTATGTATAAGTCAATCAGTTTATCATGTGGACTTTCCAATCCAAGGCAAAGGCATTCACTCATAATAACCAAAATCTCTATCACTAAAAACAAAAATAAACTCAAATTATATATATATTATATAATATATATATATTGAAAATTTAAAAATAGTAGAGAAATAGGTTTTTTTTTTCAAATTTTTTCCAAATTTTATTTTAAAATTAGAAAAAATCAAATTTTTTATATATAAAATAAATAAGAATAATAAAAAAAAATTAAATTCCTTTAAACCTTAAAAAAAAAAAAAAAAAACTTAAACCATTTTTTTTAATTAAAAAATAAATAAATAAAAATAAAATAAAATAAAAAATTAAATGTTAAAAAATAATAATATAATTAATTCAGATTTGTTTTTTTTTAATATATTAATTAAAAAAAAGTTACCGACCGCCCATGGTGGCACGACTTTGGGCGGAGGGCCCGCGTGCAAGCTCCTCCGCCCATGACCGCGCCACCACAGGCAACCGAGGAGGCGATTCATTGCAAGCCCCTCCGCCCACGGGCGATCGGGGGGCAGGCAGGCGATTCTCGAGGCAATTCCGTGCAAGGCCCTCCGCCCACGGCAGCGCCACCATGGGCGGTCGGGTAGGAATCGCCTCCCCGCCCCCGGCCGCCCGTAATTTTTTTTTGTTAAGTTTGTTTAAATTTTTTAATAATATTTTTGTTTAAAAAAATTAATTAATTTATTTATTTTTTATTTATTTTAAATTTAAAAAGAAAAAAGACAAAAACAAAAACAAAACAAAACAAACAAACAAAATGGTTTAATTTTATTTTTATTTTTAATTTGTTAAAAAAAAAATTGTTTAACAAAATGGTTTAATTTTATTTTATTTTCTAATTTGTTAAAAAAAATTGTTTAAAAAGAAAATAATTTTTTATTTTTTTTGTTTTTTAAATATAAAAAATGTAAGTTTAATATTTTTTTTTAAATAAAAAAATACATGTTTATTAATAAATTTTAAATGTTACCCGGATGCGGGTGCCTGTCGAGTCATTAAGAGGATCAACACACTGCCACGCGGAGAGGACGGCGGGCAGCTGTTTCAATCCGGGAGGGGCAATCACCATGAACTGCATTAATAGTTGGCCGCTGGAAGTGAAGAGCATTCAAAGCTCTTCAATGCTGTGTCTGGTTCAAGATAGGAGCAAAAAGAATATTAGGATGGCAGAGGAGGGATTGCAGTCATTCGACTGGGTTCAATTTATGCCGCTAGGTGAGAAGGAATGGTCTGAGTTTAAGCCCGTCCACAGGAAATTGCCTCCGTTCTCAGCCTATCTGCATCTGAGTGTAATTGTTGGCAAGTGGAAGCGCTCGGGGGTGCCTCCTTGCGGTGGTGACACTGGGCATCTGGCCTGGTGCATGTTTCAAAGACCAACCGGGTTGTATTTACCACCTGTTCCTCAGATTATCAGTATGGCGCCTCGGTACAGAGCCACACCACGTCGGGGGCGCCATCAGGGCCAAAGAGGTGGTACAGGAAGGCGAGGAAATCGCAGTCCACGGAGAGTCTCCCCCCTTATCTGCGCTTCCCCATCCTCTAATAGAACAGAGGACTCAGGGCATTCCATTAGCAACTCGGTTCAATCGGCCAGGTTTCATTACCGCCGCAGAACCAATAGGCCTGTCATTTCGGCGTTAATTACAGTCATTTTTGAGGAAGAAGATGGGGCAGAGGGCACTTCGGCGGAGCAATCGCCCGGGAACTCCAACATTTCCTCGCCAAGTTGGGGGAGGAAGGATAGTTCATATTCCCCATCTTCGCCAAGCAAATTGGTCGATGAGAGCTCTCCGGCACCCACAGAGGAACAAGCTGAAGCCCTGGCGGAAATTGGTAGCATGTTAGACCTGAAAGGGCCTGAAATGGTTCAAGAACAGACAAAAATTTCTCAGGAACAGGCAGAAGCCACCACATCCTCTCCTCAGCAGCAAGGTGCGCCCAAGCTGCCGGACTTCTATCACGCCAACACTCTGTACCCAAAATTACCGCCAGGCATGAAATTGGAAGATGTTCCGGAGGGAATGGAGATCTCTTGGGAGCCTCTGGACGAGTTCAAAGTCTATAGGCCGGATAATGTCAAGTAAGCGGTCTTCTCCTGCTCTTTTTGGAGCTATGCTCGTCTTTTGCTGGAAAATCTCTTCGTTTTTGGTGGTCGCATTTTTGGAAATGTCCGATTATGGTCGTGGTCATGGTCGTTGGGGTGTGCTCGGTTGGGTGCGGTTATGGTAGTTGGTTATGGTCGATGGTTATGGTCGTTGTTATATGTTTGGTTGGTCGCTGGCCCGTCTGGTCTGGTCTGGTCGAGGTCATGGTCGTTGTTGTATGGCGGTTATGGTCGCGAACTATGGTTCCTACTCGGCGGATGGTGTATGTTCGGATGGTCGCGGTTTCAGGACCTGCAGGCTCGATTCTGGAAACGGAATCCTGGCAGCAGAAGCCCCCTCAGCAATGAACTCTCCTATACTCAGCATTCAGGCAACTCTGTTTTTTGTATTGACGCATTTTGAAGATGAATTCTCCACTCTGTATCTCATCCTTTGTAAGGGGCACTCGCCTCAGTGGAACTGACATTTTTGATGCCAGCATGATAGAGAGCTGCAAGTTTCAATGGCACTCTCAGAGGTTTCGCCCTCTTGTATATATTTTCTCTTTTTTAATATAATATAGCTTAGCCTTTGCATAGAAAAAAAAATTTAAATGTTTTTTTATTTATTTTGTTTTTTTTAACTGAAAACACATATATAATTTTAAAAATTTGATTTTATTTTGTTTTTAGGTTTTTTTTAATGTTTTTAATATTAGTTTTACTAGTTTTTTATTTTATATTTTTCTATTTTAACTTACACTTTTATATATAATATATATATATATATATATATATATATATGTTTTTTTTCCAAATTTGTTTTGGTTTAATGAGATTTTTTTTAAACATATATATATATATATATATATATATATATATATTCCTCTAAAAAAAGGTATGTTGTATCAACACGTTGCATCAACACGTTTCAAAATCAGTATGAAAATCATTAATATTTAAAAACAAATATTTATATTTGATACATAAGAAAATTTAAATTGTCAAAAATATGCTCCAAAAAAAAGAATTGTATTCTGCGTTACCATTTTTCAAAATCGGGTCACGTTTTTACTACCCCTACGAAACAGGGAATCGTATCGGTTATTTAAAGTGCCAAAAACTATGTTCTAAAAAAATATGTGTTCTGCATCGCCCCTTTTCAAAATCGGGTCAATTTTTTGCTATCTCTATGAAACGGGTAACAGTATCAGTTACCGTTTCAAAGTTTACATTGTTATATAGTAACATTATATATTTGTGTTTTTTTAGCTTGACAGAGTTCCAAACCTTGTTTTTAGAATGTCTAATGTAGCATAATTTATTGTTGTTAATTGAAGCTTTGACTTAATACACATTGATAAACAAAAAACTCACTTTATCTACATATGAAATTTTTTTCCTCTAATAAATGGAGGACTAACTTTTAAGAAAAATAGTATGTCACTGCAATATGGAAAAAAAGTAAAACTACATTTAAGGCAAACCACACATAAGTAAGTTGGCTCATAACAAGCCACCAACCCTTATGAAGTGGCTTTGACTAGTGAATGTGAGTGTACCTCTAGGGTTTTTTATTTTATACCCAAGGGTCTCTCATATTATTAACATATACTTAGTCTCTCATATATGATTAACATACATTCTTATTGTTATTCATGCCATGCTTGTCTACCTCATGCTTGAGGTATACCAACATAAAATAGTTTATTTAAGAAAAAATGGCAAGAGATTATCTAGAGAAAAAAAAATACACCCCAAGAGTCAACAATGAGATTGAATATTCTAGCAAAACAATTGAGTATTGAACTTGAATAGTTTATTTAAGAAAAAATTGCAAGAGATTATCTAGAGAAAAAAAATACACCCCAAGAGTCAACAATGAGATTGAATATTCTAGCAAAACAATTGAGTATTGAACTTGAGGTAATTTTGAGGTAGACAAGCATGAATTTTGATATGAAGTTGAAGTAGCAAGATCAATAGCTACCAAGGTTCTCAATAAAGATGATAATTGAGTGTTGAGCTTAAGGTAATCTTGAGGTAAACAAACATGATCTTTAACATACATATTACTAACAACATGATCTTTAACATACATATTACTAACAACGCACGTTACAAACAAAAAAATCACAAAATATAACATTAAAGTTATAAAAAAATTTACTCATAACAGTAAAGTTATAAAAATATTAATTTTATAATATCAAAAATTTAAAAATATATATATATTATTTTTAAAACATAATCTTTTTTTTTTCAATAGGTTAAGTTTTAGTTGGAACAACTCACAAGGTTTTGGATTGACAATGAATGGGAGGCACTCCTTGCCTTGCTATGGGTCTTAACACTCCTTGCCTTGCTATAGGTCACTGGTCCATGTTAACATCTGTGTTAATATTCATTTTACTTGACTAAGAGATCAGCTTCATCCAACTTAAAGAAATAAACTAATGGGCCAAGATCTAGAGACATCTAACCATCAATAAGGTAGTTCTAAATAGCATGGTTTTCCTTAAATAAGGGTGATGAATCAACCTGTATTAACAAATAACAACTAATAATAATTATCCCCACTTCTAATTTAATAACTAAATTATAATAAAATTTCACAACACTTTAAATTTTAGTTAAAGCTAATCTCATTCTTAAATGAAAAAGCAATACACCTACCTAAAAAAATACTATCAGAAAATTTATAAAATAATTCTATCAAAACTAATTTGAAAAAATAAAATTCAAAAGTAATATTATAATAATTATTTTCACCTATATCACCTCAAAATAGTACACTTCATAAATCATTTTTTAGGTAAAGCTAATCTTATTCTTAAATGAAAAAGCAATACACCTACCTAAAAAAAATACTATCAGAAAATTTATAAAAAAATTCTATCAAAACTAATTTGAAAAAATTAAATTCAAAAGTAATATTATAATAATTATTTTCACCTATATCACCGCAAAATAGTACACTTCATAAATCAATATCTCAGTGAGAAAACCTTACAACAAAAACTAATTTATAAAACATGCCAACAACCAACCATGTTAATATTAATATTTTCTATAAAATAACTATACATAATGACAGATCCACCAACAATAATATTAATATTTCCTAAAAGTAACTAAACATTAGACAATGATACATCCACCAACAATGATATTAATATAAATTTTCCAACAAAGAACTCCAAATTGACTTGGCTTTATTAACCCTTGCATTTCAGGCTTCGATAATATTAATATTAGATTTTCCTACACAGAACTCCACACTGGCTTGGCTTTAGCGTTAACAGTTTCTTCATTTTAAGCTACAGGGAGTGTAGTTTGAATAACTGAATTCGCTTTTTCAAGTTCCCTTGATACCAGCATTTCAAAAGAAAACAAACCAAACAAGGGCAAGGGTTTATAATTCAGATTGAAAAGCTAGTCCATTTTTTTTAAACATTGCTGATCAAATGTATGATATCATAGCCAGGTTGGATTGGCTTGGCATTCTGTGATTTTAAAGCATGGAAGCACAGATCTGGCAATTCCAGAACGCCAGGGTGGTAGGTTCCAAAGGGTGATAGTTTTATGCTAGACGCACGTTCAGGTTTCCAAAGGGTGGTAGTTTTATGCTAGACGCAGTACGTTCAGGTTTCCAAAGAACAGCCACAGTTCAAGTTCCCAATATTTGATGAATTCGGTCAGTTCTTGCTAACTCATGCAGGGAATCCATAGTTCAGGAATCTACCCTAAGCCTACATTCTAACCCTAAAACAGAATTGGGCATCAAATATAAAACCCTTGCAGAAAGAATCACATTGCAGAAATTCTTTGCCCGTAGCTCCGCGGATCGACTTCCAAATTGGGTTAAAAAAACCTTCAAACTGAAACCAATTTCATCAAATTTGATGAAGAAAATAGCACTCTACCCAACATGATCGGATCTCGGCCGATCTAGACAGATCTTGGCAACAGAATTAAATTTTCCTACAAAGAACTCCGCACTAAACTCTACCTAAGCCTACATTCTAACACAAACAAAATTGGCCATCAAATATAAAACGCTTTCAGAAAGAATCACATTGCAGAAATTCTTTGCCCGTAGCTTGAAAACAGGATGGCTTACATAAATCATAATGTTGGGAACGGTGGCAGGGATCACATATTCATGCATAATGTTGCTGGTCTAGACTGAGGTTTCTGCTAACACATGCAAGCAACCCATAGTTCAGCAATCTACCCGAAGCCTACATTCTAGCCCTAAAATAGAATTGACCATAAAATACAAAACCCTTTCAGAAAGAATCACAATGCAGAAATCCTTTAACTGTAGCTCCACCGATCGACCTTCAATTTGGATTTAAAAAACCTTCAAACTAACACCAATTTCATCAAATTTGACAGAGAAAATAGCACTCTACCCAAAATGGTCGGATCTGGCCCGATCAAGACAGATCTGGGCAACATAATTGACCATCAAATATAAAAAGCTTTCATAAAGAATCACATTGCAGAAATTCTTTGCTTGTAGCTCCGCAGATCGACCTTCAGTTTGGGTTAAAAAAACATTCAATCTGACACCAATTTCATCAAAATTTACAGAGAAAATAGCACTCCCCCCAAATTGCTCGGATCTGGGCCGATCTAGACAGATCAGTCAACAGAATTGGCCAACAAATATAAAACCCTTTCAGAAAGAATCACATTGCAGAATTTTTTTGCGTGTAGCTTCGCGGATTGACCTTGAATTTGGGTTTAAAAAAGACCTTCGAACTGAAACCAATTTCATCAAATTTGACAGGAAATAGCACTCTACCCAAAATGGTCGGATATGTCCTGATCTAAGCAAATTTAGCCCGTTGGATCAAGCAAATTTGGCCCGTCGGATCTTGGAAAATATGGACGGTCGGATCTGAAAAATATGGACGGTTAGATCTGTTAGATATGGACCGTTGGATCTGACAGATCTGGCCCGTTAGATCTGGAAAATCTGATCCGTCGGATCTTGACAAATCTCGGTCAATCTAGGCCATTAGATCTCCCAGATCTGGACCGTCAGATCTTGACGAATCTTGGCCGTCAGATTTGACATATCTCAGCCGTTGATCTATCCATATCTCAGCCGTTGATTTATCCAAATCTCAGCGAATCTAGGCCGTTAGATCTGGATGATCTGAGCCATTGAATCACACTAGATCTGGGCCGTCAGATATTAACTGATCTGGGCCGTTGGATCTCGTCTGATCTGGGCCGTTGGATCTAGTCCAATCTGGGCCGTTGGATCTCGCCCAATGTGGGCCGTTGGATCTCGTCTGATCTGGGCCGTTGGATCTCGTCTAATCTGGGCCGTTGGATCTCGTCTGATCTGTGCCGTTGGATCTCGCCCAATGTGGGCCGTTAGATCTAACAGATCTGGGTCGTCGGATATGGACAGATCTGGACCGTCAGATATAAGGAAATCTGAGCCGTCAAATATTGGTCAATCTGAACCGTTAAATTTTTGTAAATCTGCGCCGTCAGATCTTGGTCGATCTCGGCCGTCAAATCTAGGCCAATCTGGGCCGTTAGGTCTGGAAGATCTGAACCGTTGAATCAAGCTAGATCTGGGCCGTTGGATCTCTTCCAATATGGACCGTTAGATTTAGTAGATCTGGGCCGTTAGATCTATCAGATCTGGGCCGTCAGATATAGACAGATCTGGACCGTTGAATCTAAAGAAATCTGAGCCGTCGGATATAGGTCAATCTGAACCGTTGAATTTTGGTAAATCTGGACCGTCAGATCTTTGCCAATCTGAGCCGTCGAATCTCTCCAAATCTTGACCGTCGACTCTCGTTAAATCTAGACCGTCAGATTGTAAAACCGTGTGACATCGCAGTGGTTAAGGATCCACGTGAAGGCGCCACATCGGCGGAAAAGGGCTGCATGTAGGATAATTTGAGACTGCAACGTGGCGCGTCTCAAATCTGTTCCAGCTCGTTAGCGCGCATCTCAGATCGATTCCAGTGGGTGCTGATAAACGAATTTATTGGCTACTAACTGCAGAGTTACCACTCCATCCGAACAGTACTGTCCTCGCCGCAGAATTGTCCAAACATTTTGAAGGAGCCGATATAAAGGACTGTGAACGGGAACCTGTCACACAAAAAATTGGTTAGGTACACAACAAAATCCCAGATACCTACATGGCATAAAAAATTCAACGTACGCTTTATCAATAGGAGACAGAGATGGTTTAAATGGACGAATTAAATCGAGTGGAGGAAGAAAGAGTGTATATATATCATGACTGTATATATCACTCGCGTGATAGATGCAACCACTGTATATATGTTGGACTGGACTTATCCTTGCTATATCCCATTATCATCTCAATGCTTTTTCTCATTGTATGTGGACTTTGGAAAAAGAAAATCAAGATACGTAGTCGGCCGCAGAACTGAAGATAAGGCTACTGAAACCGCTTTACACATCAGAAAAAGGTCATCAATTTTTTGCTGTCGAACTCCAAAACCTGATTCCTTCCAACTTTTCTTCTTTGTTTTACTTTTAAATGGCAGCGCACAGCAAGAACGAGGGAGGTGCAGCAAGAAGGAATCTGTAATCTGTTCCACGATTTCAAGGTGATCTTCATAATTTCAAAAATGAGGCTCAACTTTTTTTCAAAGAAAGCATTATAATAAAGAGGAAAGTGAGACATAAGCAGCAAGCTCTATGAGAATGATTTGCTAAATTTGTGGACTTCTTAAAACATTATTAAACACATCAATGTAAGTTTACTGTAAATGGAAACATTTTTAAACTTTTGCAATTATTTAATATAATGGTTGTTTTGAAATTCATCTTGCAAATCTATTACATTGAGATTTTTCTGTGGACATTTCTAATCATCACCCATTTCCCATTCTTCGAATTGACTCTTCAGTGCCAAGTTGTTAATAACCGTGGGATTTATATATGGTTGGTATGGGCGGTGCTATCTTGGGAATAGTCTCATCATTTGGAGATCAAGATTAATGTGCAGTCAAAATATAGTTTTGTTCTGGAGTTTTAAAATGTAAAGCGGGTTTAAATTTGTGATTTAAATGTTTATTAAAAAATATTTTTTAATGATAAATTTAAAATTATAATTGTAATTAAATTTTTCAATAAATAAATTTAGTTTGATTTCAGAAATTTTGTCCAAGCTCGCATGAAAGTTTACTTAATAGTAATGAATTAATTAGATTTTAACTTTTTGATTTTGTAGTTTGTGATTATAAATAATAAATACAAGAAAAAATAATTAAGTATTTAAAAATAATTTTTTAATGTAAATATTATTTTAAAAAAATAAAGGGAAAAAATATTTTTCAATTTATTTAATAAAAACCAAAGATAGCTTTTAATTCTGTGTTTTTATGTTGGAACTGGTCTTAGTGGATAATACTTTATTTATAAAAAAAAGTTTAAACAAAATTAATCATTACGGTAATTTGGAATGTGAAACAAAGAAATAGACTTGGAAATAAGTATAAGATAATTGGAAACAAACCAGAGTAAAAATGTTCTACATAATAAACTTTGTTTATGGTTAACCTTGACTTAGAGTGAGTAAATAATGAATAATACTTTATTTATAAAAAGATTTAAACAATTTGGAATTGAAAGTAAATAAAAAGAATTGAAAATAAGTAGAAGAGATATATATATATTTTTTTTATTACACTTCAAAACTTAATAATCAAATAATTCTTATGTTCTAGCCAAACAATTGTGTATTTCATTTTAAAATAGTGTTCCATTTATTTGAGGAAAAATTTTCATATGCAAATAGGTAAGCCTCTGGTTTACCAATGTGTATTAAGTCAAAGCTTCAGTGAACAACAATAAAATATGATATATTTAACTTTCTTAAAAGGAGGTCTGAAATTCTATCAAACTTTTAAAAAAACACAAATCTCTAGTGTTGCTTGTTGGAATGGTCTTTTTAAGATTAGAAAAGTCACGGGCATGATTCTAAAAGCACAAAGCTAATAAATTACCCTTTTTTAAAGGAATGTTAGAATGGTCTTTTTAAGATTAAAAAAGTCTTTAAAAAAACACAAATCTCTAGTGTTGCTTGTTGGAATGATCTTTTTAAGATTAGAAAAGTCACGGGCATGATTCTAAAAGCACAAAGCTAATAAATTAGCCTTTTTTAAAGGAATGTTAGAATGGTCTTTTTAAGATTAAAAAAAGTCAGGGCATGATTCTAAAAGCACAAAGCTAATAAATTAGCCTTTTTTAAAGGAATGTTAGAATGGTCTTTTTAAGATTAAAAAAGTCAAATGGTACACTCGCATGATTATGAAAAGCACGAAGCTAATAAATTACCCTTCTTTTCGAAGAAATGTTACAAGTCTTCTCCAAGGGGGATTCTATCCTGAAATTCTATCAAACTTTAAAAAAAACAGAAATCTCTAGTGTTGCTTGTTAGAATGGTCTTTTTAAGATTAGAAAAGTCATGGGCATGATTCTAAAAGCACAAAGCTAATAAATTACCCTTTTTTTAAGAAATGTTAGAATGTTCTTTTTAAGATTAAAAAAGTCAAATGGTACACTCGCATAATTATGAAAGCACGAAGCTAATAAATTACCCTTCTTTTCGAAGAAATGTTACAAGTCTTCTCGAGGTGGGATTCTATCCCTCCATGCAAGTCATTTGGGGCTCGCTATGCTATTTGTTAGGAGTATGATCACTTATTCGAAGATGAATGCCCTTAGTCTTAGTTGCATGACTGAGAGCAAATACCATTCGCACCCTCCCTACAAAAAACTACTAATTTTATTTCCATCACTAACTGGTTGTAGTAATAAGCATCTGTAATTGGTTGTAGTAATACAACTACTAATTTTATTTCCATCACTAACTGGTTGTAGTAATAAGCCTTCGATTTGTGAATTTTAAATTAAAAAGACCATAATATCCCTCAGCAACTAACCAACTCCAAAAATATAATTCTCCTAAGCCCCTTTGCCTTTCTGCCCTTTCGCCTTTCCCCTAAGCCCCTACGCCCTTTCACCTCTCTACCCCACAACACTAGGTACAAAGAGTAAAATTAGACTACACTAATTCCATATACTCATATCCTTGTAACTATTTCCATATGGCCTAGATTCCACATCAACATATACCAAAGAAAGGTTCTACCACACTTATGTAATTATTTCTCAATAGACTAGATTCCACATCAACATATAACAAAGAAAGATTCTACCACACTCATCCAATTTAGTCTATACTATGTTGAGGCTAGATGACTTGGTACTACTATTTATTTAAGAAGAACCTATTTGGCAATGAAGCTTCCTCATCTCTTGCTCCAATAATTGGGTCTCTCAAAAGGTTGAGGTTTCTCAATTGCTTAACCATTTAAGCATTTCAATTATTTGATTTATAAATTTTATAACTATAAATTAATAATGTTAATATAATTCATATTCTCAACAAAACATGAAAGATTGAAAATTGCTTTTACAAATCATTTTTTTATCTTTATATGCTTAAAATATTAAAAATTTGAATCTTCATACATGAATCTCAACAAAATATACTAAAATCTCAACAAAATATGAAAAGTTTTACAATTTATTTTTGCAAGTCATTTTTATTTTTATATACTTAAAATATTAAAGATATAACACT
>APFE030525847.1:3366-30805 GCA_000404065.3 Pinus taeda
TATTTTTGGATCCTCGAACTTAGACTTTGGAAAAATCACCTAGGACCTAGGACTTAGGACTTATGAGGGGATTAAAACATTTTCTAACCCTCAAGACACTTTACATCATGACTTCTACAATTTTACATCTTTTTCAAAATTTTTATTTATTTTTTAATTTTATTTTTGTTTTTTTTTTATTATTACTTTTTATTTTTTTATTGTTGGATCCTCGAACTTAGCCTTTGGAAAAATCACCTAGGACCTAAGACTTAGGACTTATGAGGGGATTAAAACATTTTTTAACTCTCAAGACACTTTACATCATGACTTCTACAATTTTACATTTCAAGGGGGAGAACCCATTTGACATAGACCACCCAGTTCTGCGACAAATATAATCTAGCAGATCAAACAATTAGGATTATTTCCAAATTAACAGACTCGAAGCACACTAGGATTCCCCTAAGATTCTATTGACAAAATTAATTCCGGCTTTGGGGTTAGGCTGAAGGAAAACTCTGCCGATTATGGATCGATGAGACAAAAAACTTTCCGGAACGTAGATTATCACTAGAAAATTAGGTTTGCCTAGGCAATTTACATACATGACTCAGATCTGCTAAGATTATTTACTATTTACACATGCAGACTGGGTTTACAACATAACATGATCGCGCTGATGATGATAGTTGAATGGCACAGACATGTCGATCAAGCGTTATCCCTTTTGCGAAAAAAAGGGGGTGTACTGCTATGGGTAGTTGACACGTAGTGGTCAACATCTGGCTCTACTTGGGGACACGTTGCTGCACTGTAGGAATGTGAGAATCCAGAATCTGCATCCACGCAACACGCCACAAAACATAAGTAGCGTCCATCTAGAAATCATCATATAACATTAAGCACATGAAAGATATAAGCCCTTCATTTATTAACTATCTAGTAACATGAAAAGTAAATCTAATCCTAAAACAAAAATCAAAATGCTGAAAAAACAAGGAGTAGGTTTAGAAATACAGAGGATGCCCCATGGCATCAGATGTGTTAAATATAGTGTATACTAAGCATTTGCTTGCTTTCAGGCAACTCTGTCGACTGCTTATCAGATGTGCCATGTCCAATTCTGCATATGGTAGGACTTTTTCCTATCCGAAAATCAAGCTGCTCGCGGCCGTCTAATGCATCAAATCTTCTTCTCGTTCTCTTTCTTTTGTGTTTTTTCTTTGTGGCAAGGTGTATCACTGATGACATGGAACTTTTTGCTTCAAAGTTCTTAGATGAAGTATGTAAGATATGCGTGACATGTCTTTCTTCATTCTGCATTTGCCCTGTCAAGGATGATGGATCAATCTCACAGGTGCCATGAGTTATAACTCAATCTTCAATGACTGGTGGATTAACAGTGTCAGCATCAACCTGATTATTAATTTCCCTTTTATCCAGGTGACCTTCAATTATCCACTTTTCAATGCGAACAAAAGACTTCATAATAAGATGGAGCTTGTTGGAACAGATAAGGAGGCTCCTAATCTATTGACGTTTCTTGGTTTCTTTCATCCTCTGACCATTGTTGAAATTTCTGAACTTGTATTTTAATGGCATCTATCTCACTAGAGTGTTCAACCTTTATAGCACTAATTTCCCTGGCATGGTCTTCTTCCATGGTCAATAACTTATTTTGAAGACATATCTGATTAGCTTCTATATCTTTTATTACTTTATCGTCCTTTTCCTTTATGGTCATCAAGCAATGCTGCATAGAGTTTATCTCTTTCTTATGATTTGCTTGCATGGTCATCATATTTTCCTCTAAGCCTGATAACTTGCTTTGCATAAAACTAATTTCTGTGTCATGATCAGTTTTCATGGCCTCAATTTCCTTAGCATGTTGAATTTGCATGTCGGTTATGTAATCAGAGTGTTTAATTTTCATGATCTCCATCTCCTTATTACGTTTTTCCAGGTGGGTGCATAAAGTTCTCACATCATTGGCGTAATTAGTTTGATTAATCTCCATATTTTTTACTAGCCGCATTAGTTCTTGTATAATTTGCTTCTAATCTTCCTTTTCATTGTCAACATTGTTTTTACAATTTGTCCCTGCTTTTCCAATATCATGGATTTGATCTGCAATGGTACAGGTGGATGGCACATTCTGATATGAAGAATTGTCTTGAAATCTTTCATCGACAGCTGGACTTTTTATAAGATTACTTTCATTCTCTTGCACAATTTTAGGGGCACAAGGAGACTATTTGGATAACCATATCTATCTTTAAAAGCATTGAAAATATCTATCTTTAAAAGCATTGAAAATGTCTTCTAAAGAAGTGAAAGTTTTCAGGACAATTATTAAACCAATTCAAAGCATCACCCTCTAAAGAAAGGACAAATAGACGCATTTTGACATCTTCATGATTATATTGAGGAAGTCTACAATACATGAACGTTATACGATAAAAACTCCATAAATGCCTTCTAACAGCCACTGAATTACCACCTGAGAACAAAGGTAATTTAGAAATGGCCACTTCCAGAATATCATGGAGATCATCAGTAAAATGACATGGTTTAAACGTATAATCCATGATGAATAATGAAAGACCAAATGGATGATAGAAAGAGATCTCTGCTCAAGAAAATCAAGAGATGAAAGAACTGGAGTCACCACTTGAACAATGAATCTAATTCTAGGATCCAAAAAGCAACAAACAAGCTGATATGAAAGAGGCTTCTTCTCTGGGAAAAATAAATGAAAAGAAATGGAGTCGCCACCCAAACAAGAAACGAACTGAAGAGGTAGGTGCTGATATGACGAAAGATAAGGTGATGAAAAGATCCAAATTATGCCAAAAAATGTTGACTCTGTCAGCTCAAATGAGAGATGAGAAAGATGAAAGAATGATGAGAAATGAGAAGATGAATGTCGTTGAAACGCCAGGGATAGAAAAACTCTATCCCCGGCAACAGTGCCAAAAAATGTTGTTGAACAGATTGTCACGACAACGCTCAGACCGAGGGCTGTCACCCTGATCTCCGATCTCTCCGTTTAAGCTGTCTCCCGAGGCTAAAGGGGGTAGACCCTATGGGATAAGAGAAGACCAACTGTGGACCATTTGGGTTGGGAGACACAGCAATGGCAATTTAGCACCTAATTGATTTTAGAAATTAATGTACCAGTGCCTTATGGAGTTAATGATTAAATGATTATTTATTAAATGTTGCAGAAGTATGAACCTTGTAAAACAATCATTTATCATCAAATAACTTAAGCAAAGATTAATTTTGCCAAATGCGAGATATTCAATAGATGCACAATGCCTTAACAATATTCCAGCAATTAAAAATTAAAAGATTAAATGCTTTAAACAACCACGAAATTTAAATGCTGACCAGATTTCAAATAGTTAATCTCCAGATATAAACATTTTAAGCACATTTAACTATACCACAACAGAAAAAAAAACTTTAAAAAGAATTTCCAATTTTTAATTAGTCTTTTTTAATTTTTAATTTATATATATATGATATATATATATTTTATATTAGATTTTTTATATTTTTTAGATTTTTTTAAATTTTTAAGAATAAAATGAAACAATATTCTAAGTAATGACTAAACTAAATGAAATTTAAAATTATTGAAACTAAATCCTAAAATCAAATAAATCAAAAAAATCAAAAGCAAAATATGAAAAATCTATAATTTAAAACCTTTTATGATTTTTTTTTTTTAAATAATGATTTTAAAATTCTAAAAAAAAAAGAACTAAAATCTAATGTATCTAAAACTAATAATAATCTAATTTTAGAACTTAAGCTGTAAGCAAAAAAAAAAAAAAACGCTAACTTAACTAGCATATATACATAAATTATAAAATTAACCTGAAGCTACACTAACTATAAATTTTATTGAAATGAAAATTAAATAACATGAAAGGAAAACTAAAACGCATATATCAATAGAATATGCTAACCCTAATTATCTTAGAATAACGTATATACATTAACCTGCATCGTATCAAACAAAAATCGAAAATTTGTCTGTGTTTAATGTTTGTTTGGTTTGCTAGCAGATACGCTAAAGGGTTTTTGACGGCAACAGGGGAAAATACGCAGGTTATGGAGCTGGCTGCGATGATGTCTGCACAGGTTTGAGGCAGCGTAAAGCTACCAGAGAGCTGCCAGAGGAGTTTGCAGGGACGGGACAGCACATAGAGGGAAAAGGACTGCGTGAGGATGAGTGAAGGTTTGCTTTGCAGGTTGGACTGGACGATGAGGAGGAAGAACCGTGAGCAGTTTTTTGTGCGGTTGCAGGTGTGAGGTCGCAGCAGCAAGGAGCTACGGGTGAACGAGGGTTTGGATTTGGATAGTGTGAAATTTTCGATGTAGGATGGGCGAGTTGGAAGGCTTTCACGCAGGATTTGTATGGTGTATGTGGGCAGTGTAGAGAAGCAGAGATGCAGTTTTGATGTGAGCGCGAAGAATGCAGGTTGAAGAGCAACAAGCATGGAAAATTTTATTTGTTTGCAAGACAGATTCTTGGGTGTTGCGTGAGGAGCTGAGGGAATGAGGGAATGATGGCTGGAATGTGGACGCAAGGGGATCAAGCTCAGGCAGCACGATGAGGGAGTATGACTGCGTGGGAGCTGGCAAGGCAGCGTGAGTAGAATGAGAGGGACGCAGATAGCCACAGCGGAAGCAAGGAGCATAATGGAATAGCGCAGTGAAATGAAGCTGCGTTTTGACGGAGCATGCTAAAAAAAATCGATCTTGGGCAGCAGAAAAACTTGAACCGGAGGTATCAGACCCGTATTCCAGAAACTTAATCAAAATTTCAAATCCTTCTTGCTCTAGATTCCTTGATGGAAACCCTGAAAAATTTTCAAAATCTGTACCTGCAATGATAGAAGCAAAATGCCCAAAAAATAATAATGAAACCTTAAAACCCTAGCCAAATAATTACAGTATTCACAGTTTAGAGGCTCTAGGTAGCCAGATTTATCGTTATGCCACAAAAATATTTTCAGAATTTTAAATTTAATATGATATGCTTCAGAAAACCCTTCATGCATTCATAACAAAATAAAAATAAAAAAATTCAAATGATAAGCCCGGGGTCAAAAACTAGCTGGGCTCTTTTAGAAAATGCAATCCGGGAGTTGGCTGGTTCAGCCAAGAACCTCCTCGAACGCCCGATAATCTAAAAAAGGATTTCCTACAGAGCTTAAATCAACCATTAACATAGAGGGAGAAAACAACAGTGAAATATAGATCAAATGGAGATACCTGTCATTATATTTCAGAAATTAAACTATCATTCAAACCCTAGAGATCAGTCAAAATACCTGTGCCTAAATCAAGCTATCATCAATGGCTGAAAATAAAATTATGCAGAAAAATAAAACATCTTACGGCATTTCTAGAAGAGTAACACCAACAAGATTTTCAACCCCAAAGTCTTTCTTTATTGCACAAAAAATGACTACAAGAGAGCTTTCTTTAGCACAAGACTCACAGATTGAATGATCTCAAATGACCCCTGACACCCTATTTAAAGGAAAATTTCCCAACGACTAGTTCAAATGATCCATGTCAAAATAATCTTGACCGTCGATGAAGATCAAAATCTCTTTTAATCTCATCCATCGAATTTTTAAATGCATTTTAATATATTAAAAAATTTAAATTCTGCATTTATTTACTCAAAACTTTGACTTATTATTATTTTATTTATTATTTTCAATTTAATTTTTAATTTATTTAATTATTTTTATATTATTTATATCTTTTATTTTTTTATTGATGGATCCTCGAACTTAGCCTTTGGAAAAATCACCTAGCACCTAGGACTTAGGACTTATGAGGGGATTAAAACATTTTTTAACCCTCAAGACACTTTACATCATGACTTTTACAATTTTACATTTCAAGGCGGAGAACCTATTTGACATAGACCCTCATAGACCACCCAGTTCTGCGACAAATATAATCTAGAAGATCAAACAATTAGGATTATTTCCAAATTAACATAGACTCGAAGCACACTAGGATTCCCCTAAGATTCTAATGATAAAATTCATTCCGGCTTTGGGGTTAGGCTGAAGGAAAACTCTGCCGATCATGGATCGGTGAGACAAAAAACCTTCCGGAACGTAGATTCTCACTAGAAAATTAGGTTTGCCTAGGCAATTTACATACATGACTCAAATCTGCTAAGATTATTTACAATTTACACATGCAGATTGGGTTTACAACATAACATGATCGGGCTGATGATGATAGTTGAATGACACGGACACATTGATCAAGCGCTATCCCTTTTGCGAAAAAAAGGGGTGTACTGCTATGGGTAGTTGACACGTAGTGGTCAACGGGGCCCATACTTAGCCACTCTATCCTTGTATGCCCTCTTTATTTGCTCCTTTGCTTGATCCATAGCCTCATAAATGAAGCTCATAGCCAATCTTTCCCCATCCACCAACCGCATCACCTTAACCAGTGGTTGAGCAAGCTTCACAATCTCTGCTGCCTTTCTCCAAAAAGTTTCTTCATTAACTTTCTTTTTCAATTCTTTGCCTTCCAGCTTATGAGACCAATTGCTTTGATTCCATTCATCACTGGAAAACATCTTTTGCAAGTTTCTATTTTGGGAAAGCATAGATTGCAATGTCAAAAAATGAGTAGCAAATCTAGTGATGGCAGGCCTAATAATATCCCTGCCCCTAGTTTGTTTCCTCATGAGGCTCAAAATCCATGAATGATTGTAGATAAATTTTGTTATGCTTTTGGCATTATCTACAGTCTTTTTGACCCAATCTAATTTTCCAATATCCTCAAGCATGAGGTCTATGCAATGTGCAGCACATGGGGTCCAAAAGATGGTCTTGTGTTTTTCCTCTAACAGTTTACCAACAAGAACATAGTTATAGGCATTACCTGTGATGACTTGAACAACATTAGCCACCCCCACCTCCTCAACAACCTGATCCAATAGCTGAAACAACAATTGCCCATCTTTTACCTTATCAAATGCATCAACTGATTTTAAAAACATGGTTCCCCGTGGGCAAAAGATAAGAAAGTTTATGATAGTACGGTTTCTTTGATCAGTCCATCCATCTGACATGATGGTACATCCTGTTTTTGCCCATGAGTCCTTGAAATCTTTCAAATACTCATTAATGGAGGCAATTTCTTTCTGCAAACGATACCCCCTTAGCTCATGCATAATAGGGCCTCTGAAGCCTTTTCTAGCAGCATGTATGGCATCAAACATAGGCTCATAATATGGTGAACGAGAAGTATTGAAGGGGATATCAGCATCATACCACCATCTAGCTATGTAATCCCAAGCATTCTCCCTCAATTCTTTCTTCCAATGGTCATCTAAAGTGGGTTGCATTTGACTTTTACTAGCTTGAGGCAGAGGACCATGTGCATCTGATGGAGAGGAGGGAGTGAAATAACTTTTGATAGTCATATCACCCTTTTTCATTCTACTCTTTCCCTTATCTTGAAAAGAACCAAAAGAGGGAGGAACATATCAGAAAGGGTTGGATGCATCAGTATGAGGGATAGAGGAAGAACCCTCAAAATCATAATGGGGGTTGGTAGGCATTATTTTTTGTATCTCCCTCTTCCTCCCAATTTCAGCCTCTAACTCTTTTTGCCTAGCGTTATCTTCTTTAAACTTCTCAAAGCTGACTAACAATTCCTTCCTAATCTCCCCAATTTCTGGTGAGGTACATGGAGTAAATTGGCCTCTAATCCCCGCCAATTGTTGTTTCAGCCTATTAATGCCCCCAGGACCTTCCTTAATTTTCCTTTGGCAAAATTTGCAATGTATTTGACTATCAACCATTTCAACATATGCCCAAGGAACATCTTTCACTCTAGGTGCCATTTTTTGACTAGGAAATGAAAGCAAACAATTTGAAAATGAAATAATAACTATGAAAAAAGAAAAAAAAAACATTGACTCAATGTTCATTTCTTTCACAAAAAACACTCTTTAGGATTTATAGATATGCACCTAAAATTTAATAAGCAAAAGAAGATTTGTACAAGTGAAAAAATACCTCCAGACACAAACTACCTCCACAAGCTTGCTCCAAGAAATCAACTCCTCAATGCTGCTCCAAATGGCTGCCCAAGAAGCTCCTCACTCCAGCTACAATGCTTGCCCAAGACTCCTCACTGCTGCTCCAAAAACAAACTCGACTGCTCACAAACTCTCACTGAAGTTCTCACTCAAATGCACGAGATGGATGTGAGAGAATTTGAGTGGGTTAAATAGGGTTTGAGAGAGGGGAATGGACCCCAACTAACACTTAACCAATTTTTAAAACAACTTGGAGTCCCCAACACTCAGCAAAATCTTAAAAATTTAAAATATATATATAAAAAAACATTGATTTTGGGGTTCATTGGCCGCAATGACTGCCCGACCGAGTAGTTACGAATCCGGCCGAGTCGGCCGAGTTATGACTGACTCGGCCGAGTCATGCTATAACTCTGCTGGGTCAGTCATAACTCGGACCGAGCCGTTTTTTCTGCCGAGTTGAATTTTTTTTTCCTGGCTCTGACCAACTCGGCCGACTCGGTTCCGAGTCGGCCGGATCTTAAAACAATCTTGGGGAGGGGGGGACGTTTCCTGCAACATTGATCTTGATCCTTAGCATCTAACAATGTCATATCATACCAGTCGAGGCTCTTTGCTGTACTTAAAGAATCACTCTTCCTTGCCACCTACTCCCTCTTAGCAATTGACATTGATCCTGCATCCAAGATCCCCTCAGATATACCCACAGGTTGTCTCAACAACCTGTATGATTGCCCCTGTCTGATACCAAGCTCTATAGTTGCATCCAAGGTCGCTCCCCCTAAATATAGAAGCAAATGTCCATCTTGGAACAAAACTACATATCCGACATCCTCCAAGGTTGATACTAAGAGCACATTTGCAATCAACCCTGGAACAAACAACATCCTTGTCAGCGCCAGAAATCCTCCCAACTCTAGCTGGAATCTGACACATCCAACACCCTTCATTACATGCATGGTACTGTGAAAATTTCATCTATTGCAGCAACTGGAAATTATTCTTCTAATTGTAAATTTAATTGTGCAGTTTATTTGCTACAACAAACAATGAATAAAATCACAACTGCAATTTTCACCATAAAAAAGTATTGCGGAAAAATAGAAAGCTAGAAACTGAGAAATTGTAGCGCACACCAAATTTTGACACCGTTATTTTTGGACAATCGTCCCCAAAAAAAACCAACTTGGGAAAACCAGTGCAACAGATGAGATTTTTATTATTATTATCCAATAGAAATTCTACGTACAATAAAATGACGCCAATTTGGTGTTTCTATTTGAGAAAAAATACTGGACAAAATATTTGAGGGAATTTTAACCTCCTCTCCAAACAATCCTAGCTCAGTCTAGGCTCTGAAATTGATTGCTAGAATGCTCTGTGTAAACCTCTGTGTAGGCCCTGCACAGTCCCTTGTTCTCTCAGCCTGGAACTCCCTCTGAATCAGACACCCTGCCTATATCTGCTGTTGGAAGTCTCTGACCAGGCCCTCTAGAAATTTTCCCGGCCTTCGGCACCTGAAACAACCTGTTTCTACAACCAAATCGAATTTCCCCTCTTGAGGCACTACACAACCCCTGCATATCCTCTTGGAGAATAAATTCAGCCTCCTCTTCTGACTCCTCCGAAACTGGAAACTCCTCCGAAAAATCTCTATGTTGCCCCTTTGCCACCTAATACTGGGTCACTAGCTCGAACTGTTGAATCACCTACTACAGGGAGATCGAACTACCTAGATCACTAAGCATCTACAACTGGTGTATTCTCCATCTACCCATCGAATTCTTCTTATAATCCAATGTTGGAGCACCAACGACCAAGATTAAAACTTAATCAAGGGACCAGATTAATTTCTTGTCGATACATGAGAGTTTCTAGGAGATTCTCACCTTATCTCGATTAATATTGATTAATTAACCATATTCCCTAAGTTTAGACTTAGGAAATATTTTCAAATTGGCTAATAATCTAATTGAGACACTTCTAGGTGGAATTTCCATATATGATTTATGGGTTATGGAGATCTCATGTGTTTTAACCTCCCCACGAAGTTTCGAACCTAGAACACATCTGAAGCTACAAAAACTAACCCTCCTTCTTAGCGAGGACTATGTTCTAGCGCTGCACACCCTGCCATAACACCGTGACTCGGTACCTCCCTCTGCCACACTGCTAATGTTTGGCCATACTGCCCACCAACCACTGCGCAACTCTGATGCTACATCTGCGTTGTTGCTGACACAACCTCTCTCCTCATTTGGACATCACTCACGCACATCATTTTTCTCTCTTTTCTCTTGATTGCTTCTTATAGCTTGGGCAACCTCTCTCTCCCTCCCACGTGTGGCATAGAAGGACAAAAATTTAAAAAACAAGTACAGGTGAAATTTCAGAGAACAGACTAGCGTTGACCAGGGGTCATTTGACCATCTTTGACTGCGTTTTTCTAAGCACATAAACCGACATATTTGGGGCAGTTTGACCTGTGTTGACCACAACATTAACTGAAGTTTGACTGAATTTTACTGAGGCTGGGTGCACTGTTTTGGGTTAACTTTGACCCTTCTTGAAGGCCGAATTGGACTATTGTTGACCGAATTGAACTGTTGTTGATTGGTTAGGTTGAGTTTGACAATAGTTGACTGCAAATTTGACAGGGTTTTTTCAACTTTGATTTGGCAAGTCAATTTTGACTTTTTGTACTCTCTTTCTCTGTGTTGAACATTTGATATAATAATAAGAAGAATTGATCAAAGGGTTTTCCCCACATTGGGGTTTTTCCTTAGAATCAGCCAAATCTGGTATCTTCTTGTCTTGGTTTGTCTTTTGCTTTTAATTTATGTACATTTATTGTTGATGTGATTGTTATTGGAATCTAATTTGGGAATTGTCAATGGGTTGCTTAAAGTACATTGAAGTAATTGTGCTAAGCATAGAACATAGAACATACCATTGTTAACTAAATTTAACATGGTCTCAGCGCCCAAGTGAAGACGAAGTCCAAGAAAGAAAGAGAAAAGCAATCACCAAGAAATATTTATTGAACAAGTTTCAACGACTTCTTCATCTTACTTCAAGACTGAGGACACGCTGCTCAATGACAAATCTGACCATCATGCATGAAAAATGACTTTGGACTTGACTTTGGAGGAGCATGAAGTATTGGATCATGTGTAGGTAAAAGTGGTGGAACCTCCTTCAAATGCACCAACTGCTGCTAAGACCTTGACTATCACAATATACATTGGTCGCCTCCATCCTTTGCCTGAACAAGCTTACTAGCAACTTCCAAATCCATATAGCTTTGCAAGCAGTTGTGCTTGCTGCCATATACTCTACTTCTACAGAGCTCAGTGCTACTGACTTGTGCTATCTGCTACACCAAGAAGCCATCCTCGATCCAACGCTGAAGCATTACCCAGAGGTGTTTTTCCTGTCCACTAAACTGCCTACCTAATCTGCATTTGTGAACCCACATAGTCTGATGTCATCCTCTCGGATATATCTCAACCCATACTTGATTATGTCGTGAACATACCTCAAAATATGCCTCGTTTCTACCCCTTATACCCTCTTCAGTTCTACCATAAACTAACTAAGGGTATTAACTGCAAAGCAGATATATGGCCTCCAACCGCTGCTAAGACCTTGATTATCACAATAGACATTGGTCGCCTCCATCCTTTGCCTGAACAAGCTTACTAGCAACTTCCAAATCCATATAGCTTTGTAAGTAGTTGTGCTTGCTGCCATATACTCTACTTCTACAGAGCTCAGTGCTACTGACTTGTGCTTCCTTCGACACCAAGAAGCCATCCCTGATCCAACGCTGAAGCATTACCCAGAGGTACTTTTCATGTCCACTGAACTGCCTACCTAATCTGCATCTGTGAACCCACATAGTCTGATGTCATCCCCTCGGATATATCTCAACCCATTCTCGACTGTGTCGCAAACATACCTCAAAATATGCCTCGTTGCTACCCCATATACCCTCTTCAGTTCTACCATAAACTAACTAAGGGTATTAACTGCAAAGCAGATATTTGGCCTCCAACCGTTGCTAAGACCTTGATTATCACAATAGACATTGGTCACCTCCATCCTTTGCCTGAACAAGCTTACTAGCAACTTCCAAATCTATATAGCTTTGCAAGTAGTTGTGCTTGCTACCATATACTCTACTTCTGCAGAGATCAGTGCTACTGACTTGTGCTTCCTGCTACACCAAGAAGCCATCCTTGATCCAACGTTGAAGCATTACCCAGAGGTACTTTTCCTATCCACTGAACTGCCTACCTAATCTGCATCTGTGAATCCACATAGTCTGACGTCATCCCCTCGGATATATCTCAACCCATACTCGACTGTGTCACGAACATACCTCAAAATATGCCTCGTTGCTACCCCATATACCCTCTTAAGTTCTACCATAAACTAAGGGTATTAACTGCAAAGCAGATATCTGGCCTAGTGTTGACCAGATACATGGGAGAACCGATAAGTTATCTATACAGGGTGGGGTTGACATCCTTGACATTTGATCATCTTATCTTCTTCCAGTTGGTGATCATGGGCATAAACATGGGTCTACAATCCTGCATTCTAAACATCTTCAGAATATTTGTAACGTATCTTCCCTGCCCAAGGAAGATCTCTGTTAAAATTGGCAACTAGGGCCAAATTCCACATGGGTCATCTTATTTATGACAGTTGATATTTTTCTTGGATTCCTCTCTCCGAGAGGTGTAGGATTGATTTAAAGATCATCCGATTCGGACATGTACAAATGAAGTTATGATTTTTTTTTATTATGGACAAACTGTCAAGGTCGGCCAACAAACTTATGTAGGCTCAAAAGCCCAACAGTCATGTCTATTCATCCTCAACGTTTGTTATAAATACATGATGCCTTAGCCTCATTCGGACACACTCATCCTCACACCTCTCTCTCTCCTCATTGATTGGATACGCATTTCTGGGCAGCTTTCTCTCTCACATGTGCGAAGGAAATGAGGACAAAGTCACTGTTTTGGGAGTTGACTGTGTTGACCAAAATTTTGGGACAGTTTGACCATGCATTGACCAGCAACATTGGCCTGTTTGAGTATGTTTTGGGGTGAGGTATTTCTATTTGGGCAAGCTGCATTTTTGGGCACAAAAATCGAGGTCAAATGTTGACTTTGACCAACGTTGACTACAACTAGGGCTGACCGCAAGTTGGCTGTTTGACTAGATTTGAATGGGCTGATTTTGAGTTGTTTTGAGGGCCGATTCATCCTTGTTGTTTGGAAGCCAAAGTTGACTGAAGTTGACCAATTTATTGAGGGTCAAATCTGCCTTGTTGACCAACATTGACTTTTCTAGTTAGGCCTCTTTTGTTGTTGATATAAATTATCAGATTTGTAAATTGTACTATCTCTCTCTGCTGGACTATTGAAGACTATAAGAAAATTGATCAAGGGTTTCCCCACATTGGGGTTTGTCCCTAGCTAGTGCCACATCTTGTGTCCTCTTGTCTTGGCTTGTCCTCTACTTTTTATGTTTATGTTCTATCTGCATTTTATTATCATGTTGATGTGATCGCTAATTTGAATATTGATATTGGGCTAATTAAGAAATTGAAGTAAAATTGCTCTTAAACATAGAACATACCATTGTTGCCTAAAACTAACATGGTATCAGAATTGAGGTGAAGACAAAGCCCAAGCAAGAGTGAAAGAGCAATCACCAAAGACAGTTGGACAAGGACAAAAGGCTCCATGGGTTGCTCATCCTACTTCTCGGCTGAAGACAAGCTCCATGATAAATTTGACTATCATGGATGGAAGATGTCTCTTGATCTACTCTCGATTGGAGAAGTCATTCCTGATAGGGAACTTACTTTCATCACACTTGGAGGAATCCAACCTGAGTGGTATGTATTTAAAACCATCATATTCAACAATGATCAAATTCTAGGGTTTGAAGAATTGATGTCGAGATGCATTCAAGAAGAAACACGAATGGTGGAGCAAGAAATGCCTTCTAATAGAAGAAACCCCACTACATTCTCCGCTCATGCCAAGAGGAAGAACAATGTAGGTTCAAAGAAGCAAAGTCAAGGAAGACCAGGATTCAAAAATGGGAGGAAGGGAGTGTCCAAATAGAAGGCACACATCGCATGATGATGATCATAATCATTCAAGGGGCAACTTCAACAACAACAATCAAAGGAATGGCAAGTCCAATTGCAGAGGAAGAAGGAATGGGGGACATCAAGGAAATGGTCGACCCTCCAAGAAGCCAAGGAACTCTAGGTATGAAGAATCCAATCTTGTTAACTATAAGCAAAAAGAGCACTATCCTATATCAACCCTCTCCACTGCCTCTCCTCCAGACACATTTTGAAATTGGCTGATTGATAGTGGTGCCTCAACGCACTTCACCAGATACAAGGAAGCCCTCTCTAATCTGATAGAAAAAGAGACAAACTTGGAGATCATCCTTGGAGACGATGCCACCTATCTTGTGAAGGGAGTAGGGAATGTTACCCTTCAATTGAATCAAGGTAACACTATTCATTTGCAAGAATTACCATATGTACCCCATCTCAAGAATAACCTAGTGTCCATTTCGGCAATGGAAGACAAAGGATTCAAGGTGGCTTTTATCGATAGAAAGGTATGTGTTTGGAAAAAAAAATTAAAGATGCTTTTACTCTTGGGTTTAGGGTTGACACTTTATATCAAGTTGGAGGAAGTCCATTGGGAGCCATGTCTTGCGACACATCTCTACAATCTGAACTATGCCACCTGAGGTTTGCCCATCTTCATTATAAGGCGCTACCTGATGTGAGACAGATGGTGACAGGTATGCCCCAGTTAAAAGTCGAGCATGAAGGTGTATGTCCGTGATGTGCTAAAGGAAAACTTACAAAGGGACCATTCCCCTCAAGTAATAGCAAGACCATAGATATATTACAATTGATCCACCCCGAGATATCTGGTATGATACCCGTAAAACCCTTGGGAGGATACTTTTATTATCTCACCTTTACGGATGATTATTGTCGCAAGACCTGGATCTACTTCTTGAAGAAGAAGGATGGAGTTCTCCCTTGGTTCTTGTTGATTTGGGGTAGCATCGGATGTCCTCTAGCCAAAAAATTGGTGCAGAGGCTAAGGCACATGAGATCTCCAATACCCAAAAAGGGTTTGGGCAGATTCTAAATAGTTTGGGAGATATTAAAATAATTAATATTTGTAATGGAGTCCCTAAATTATTAATGTGAATTAATATAAAACTATGTTAGAATGGTCCAAAAGTCATGGATCAAGCCAGATCTAATCTTAGCCGTTGATTAGGGACTTAATCTCAGCCATTGATTTGTCAACGAGAAAATTATAAGAGGAGGCTTGAGGGTCACTTGGAGAACACACCGAGAGATCAAGATTTCGACTTTCGGGACTGGGTTTACTGAGAAAGTTGAGAAAGTGATTAGAGTTGCAGCTGAGGGGCAGTGAATACAGAAACCGAGAGGCAGAGATAGCATCGGGAGGATCAACGCAGTAGCCGAAGAGAGGGACGCAGAACCAGCCAAGGGTTCACGCAGAGCCAGGTAGGGCTCACGCAGAGCCAGCCAGGAGCTGCGCAGTGCTCAGAGGGCTAGCATGAGTGACGCAGAGGGCCAAAGGGATGACACAGGCAAAGCCAGAGTGACACTAGGCAAACGTTGGACTAGAAAGGGCTGACACTGTCCCTAGAGGCTGATGTTGGGGTTTCGTGGGGCAAATTAGAGTTGTGAAGCTGCCGGAGTGTTTATCCGGGGTTTCAGCGGGAATATCTACTTCTGGGTAGAGAGGTATTACTGCCGAAATTTTTCTCTGTTGGGTGAGTCAGATTTGGCACCCAGATTGTATTCTAAAACTACTTAATAAATCAAACCCTCAGATAGCTGCACCGATTTTCCTGCATTGGGTTTTTCCAGAGACATTAGTCCAAAAACAACAGTGTCACTTGTGTGCTTGTTTCTGTTTCCTTCAGTTGATGATCTGTAATGTGTTGAGCATGTACTTGTATTTATTTCCAATATTTACATGGTAAATAACTTGTTAATTAACAGAATAAGTAGGTAGGAATAAATCAGTAAACTACATGAAGGGTTTCTAACAGGTAACACTTAGAAATTCCAACATGGTATCAGAGTGTGGTTACAGATCACAAGAGAACTGAGGACATCAGGCAAGCAGAGCAGCAGCAGCAAAAAACAGTTGTCTCGAGTGACAGAAGTTGTTCCTAGCAGAGTAGCAGCGAGGAAGGTGTGACGCAGTGCCTACGTCATCAAGATTGAGCCAAGAAGAGGCCAGCGCAGAGACTGAGGAGGGTAGAAAAGGCTCACGCAGAGCCACACAGAGACCAGGAGGGTTGATGCAATTGGCTAGGGGAGCATTTCAGCCAATACCTGATCCCGCAGAGCCTAGAAGCTCTAACCTTCAGTTTGTTGGGGTTTGGAAGGCTGTGGGTAAGTTACAGAGTGATGTTAGTGGGGTACTGTAGTCAGAACAGTACCCAAAAGGGCAAGGCCAAGGAGGAGGAAGTTTCTACTGAGGATTTCTAGCCGAGAAATCCGAATCAATGGTGCAATTGCACTAACGATCGGAGTGGGGGCATCTCGACATTGGCAGAAGGGTTTCCAGAAGGGAAATCGAGGCTCAGAGGGAGTCACACCAAGAACTTCCAGGAGGGAAGTAGAGGAGCAGCGAGATGGCAGTGAACAGGGTAAGAGACCAGGACAAACTAGACGGAGCCTCAAACTTCGTAGTGTTGAAGGCCAGAATCTTATCCGTTCTAGACAGGAATCGTGTCAAGCACTTCGCCGTGAGGACGATAGCAATCCCAGTTGACCCAGCTGATAACGACAAGTACGAGGAGGCAATGGCGAGGGCCAAGAGCATCATTCTTGACGGGGTCAAGGACCTATTGTGGCCACAACCACCACCCTATTAAAACTTGCTCTGGCAGCAAATTTGAATGGGTCCCCTAGAAGTTTGCTCTTTCATTTCCCCGAATGATTACTCTCCGAATGATCTGTTTCTATCCGAGGGGTTTCAACTCTGCGCCGAGTCAAATATTTAATTCTTAATGGTAAAACCCCCTGAATAAATCTTTGCAGCATGATTCATTTATAACCCAAAGTAGCCCTCCATTCATGTTATGTCATCGGGACTTTTCTCAACCCTCATAAACATTCATGGTACTCTATGCCCACACATATAACCAACCCCCACTCTTTACCTTGGTCGTATGTGGACTCAACCCATGAAACCTTCTATCGCGCCTCTATTTCTCTAACATTACTTTTGTAAAGGAAATAATTTGCAAATGTATGTAACTTACCTTTTCGGCGCTCTTTCGGTCTTTATACATTTCTTAATGCCTGCCTCTATTGCTACCGCAATCTCTCCATTTCGACGGTTATACTACACTTTCCTCTTTTGCATCAGCTAAGCGAGGACCTTTCGGACTTCAAATGCAATTAACACCAGCACATATGATGTCGGGTCCATTCCCCAATCGCAAATCGCAATCGGCGGAACCCAAGGGCCATGCATAAGGCATTCCGTGATATGGTGGACCCGCCGCAATTATTAAACATAACACATGCATTTATCGGGTCCGCTTCCCCAATCGCAAATCGCAATCGACAGAGTTCAGGGCTTATACATAAGGCGATATGAGATATGTCGGACCCGCCGAGACTATTAACCGCAACACATATATTTTCGGGTTCGGCCTATCGCATATTGCAATCAGCGGAACCCAAGGCCCATACATAAGGCACTCTGTAATCTGACAGAGCCGTTGAGATTATTAAGCGCGGCATAATATGATTTCGGGTCCGCTTCCACCATCGCAATATCGAAGTTCGGTAGTTCAATAAGCCTGGTTCCTCTCGACTGAAATGATGCGATGCGATAGTGTTTCGTGGACCCGATAGAGTATAGGGTTCCCGCCTATAATATTTCAAGTCCGGATTTCAGATCCGGTTCTGTGTTATGCAATGATTTTCAATGTAAATCGGATTTACACTTGCAGGACTTAATCAACGCATGAACTAAAAACCAGGGGGCGATACTTTCACACTTGTCCCTTTTGATGTTATAAACGTTTTAATGAAGGAAAGATTTGTGTTTTTAAGAATTTCTATCATATTTTCATAAGCATAGCTGATGTTGGTTATCTCTACAGGCGAGGACCGAGAGAAGGCATGCGAGGTCGAAGAACGGATGCATAAGCATCAAGCATGGCTCCAGGTAAAAGATGCATGAGTGGATTCAAAGACTTTATATATGCGGGTGTGTTCTATTTAAAGATTCGGGTTTAGGCATTGGCGGTCATGTTTCCATGTGTTACCTGTGTGTTCCGAAGGTTATGTGGTCTCGGGCCTTATCATGAAGAAATGACATGCATACCTCCTCCTTTCGATCAACATCTATTCATTTCCCCACGAAATGAAACGCTCAAGCAGATGTGGCCTTTACGTGTCAGTTGTTTCACCGATTGATTCTACACCTGTATATTTTAATTTGTATATTGAAAAGAAGAGGGAGGTGAAAAGTTAGGGGAAGACCAAGGGTCAATTCCTTTTGCATAAGTATTACCTCCGAAGATGAGGGAAGGACTTTTTTTTGGGCAGAAAAACTTTGTGAATAAAGAAGACTGTTTGGTCGAGAAAGAGCCTTTTTCAGATCTATTTTCCTTTCTTTCATGTGTTTAGAATAAAACTGTTGTCGCTGGTATAAATATAAATATGTTTTGTTTTTGTGCATATTGATAACAGACCATTTGGGACTAGTTTTGGTCATTCAACTATGATTTGTTACCATGGTTAATTCATGAAAGGTTGTTGATTCGAAACCTTGTTAAACACCAGTTGCAAGTGTTATTTGTATGGAAAGGAATGTTTATTATTGTATAAGTAATTAGATTGCAATAAATATTTAATACAACCTTGTTCATCTGTGAACCAATGATTGATTCATTTGGACTTGGAATCTATATATGATGTTTAATCTCTTTTGTTATGCTCTTGCAAGATAGATTAGAATAGCTAGGATTAGCATAAGTAGTTAAAATAGTGTAGATAGGATTTGATACTTATAGGTTAGATGTTTCTCTTTGTTGATTTAATTGAAGTCTTCCTCCAAGAAGCAATCTTTCAACACATATAACAGTTTATGGGATCCTTTAAAACCCGTCGGAACTAACCATTCCAAACGAAAGTAGATCTAATTGGGGTCTGCAATCAGGTTAGTTCCCCTTGTTGGCATAGAAAAAACTCGCCCTGTCAACAAATTGGCGCTAGGAGGAGGGCATGAACCGCCATCCAAAGCTTTTTATGATTTCATTTATAAATGTCGCACATGGATTCGAAAAGATTAATGCATGGGTCGTAAAGGTCGAAAAGATCCTTCCTCCCATTTGGGAAAGCCTCATTTCGAAGAAACAGAGATCCCTCTAAGTCGCATGCTTGGGTCACCCGAAGAAGAGACACTATGGGAGTACACTGTCACTCAGGAACAACTAGTCAGAGTACTTACTCGGGCTTACGCTCGTTCCCTCTCTCAACTCCCCATATTTCACTCTTTACCTCGGACAACTAAAAGAAATCCAAGGACTTGTTCCATAAACAAAGAGACATTTGCAGCCCCATCTCTTGCAGATATTGTGCTAGAGTCCTTGCAAAGTATCAACACTCATTGGGAAGAAATTCCTTAGGATCCAATCTCTAAAGGTAATCCCTGGCCCGATTTGGTAAATCCTACTAAAGAACACCTTGAAGAAACCTTCAACCAGAACATCCCTATCCGCAATATGGCTAACGTTCCTCTTCCAGGTGGGAATCAGCTTCAACCGGGTGGGAACCAACTCCCACCTCCTTCGGGAGCATTCCCTCCCTGTCTCGCTCAGGATGTCGTAGCGGTACCTGGGCAGCAACATCCCTTACCAAAGAAAGCAGAAAGAGTACTGCCTAAATTTGACCCTGAGTAGGGAGACACTACTGATAACCATATTCACTCTTTCTTCCTGGTCGTGTGCATGTTGTGGGTAGCCGATGAAGATGTAGTATGTTGCTTATTCCCTTTTACTTTGATTGGTGCGGCCTCCACATGGTACTTTAGCTTGAGAATAGGATCGATCACCTCATGGGTCGCCTTTCAAGAGGCCTTTTTAGACAAGTTTGGAAATGATAAAAAACTTGCGGCCTTAGTTTTAGAACTATCCCGTTTGAAAATGGAAACCAAAGAAAAGGTCAAGGATTTTAACATCCGATTCAAAACTTTGTTTAACAGAATCCAGGCTATTGCTAGACCTACTGAGGAGGTGCTCATGGAATTCTACATCACTACTCTCCCTGTCCCTACTACGATGTGGGTAAAAAGAAGTAACGCACAAACCTTACAGGGTGCTACTGATGAAGCAGTAAAAGTCGAGAATGAAATGATCAGCCTCACAGCATATCATCATAGAACTAAAGGAAAGAAAGCCTCTCAATCATCCATAACAGGAGTGATAACAAAGGGGCTGAAATCAATGAAAAGGATACCACAAATGTGGAAGGTTTGCATCGGATCATTAAGAAATTGACAAACATAGTCATCGATATGAAAAGGAATTCTGGAGAGAGTACAAGTGGGAATGAAGGAGATTACAACAACATAAAACCTTTCAAACCTTTCTATCATAAGAAGACAGAAGGTGGTCACAGTCAACTTGCACTGCGTGCTCCACCTAATGAATGGAATTTAAATATGGAAGATCTGGCTCTCATAGGATCGCTCCTTAACAACGAAAAACCTATAGCGGAGCTGGAGCCAAAACAAGAAAAAGAGGAAGAATACCAAGTAGAAGAGCCCTTGGACGAAGAATCTCAAATCAATGTACTGTGGAATTTCTATACAAATGAGAAGGATGACGACGAAGGAGATAGTGCGGCAGAAATCCACACTAATGAAATCCACACACGAAGTAAGGGGCCACTTGCAGACGCGATGAAGTCTGTAGACCAGACAAAGAAAGATGTTCGCCCTTTGAAGGCATTCGCTCCTAAAGTTCTTGTAGAGAGGGGTAGACCTAGTGGTAATTCCAAGAATACTATGGTTGTGAATTATCCACAGAAAGATAATACATCTCCGACTGCAGCGAAGGCGACTCAAAATGGTAAACTCCCACCGAAGAATGGCAATACCGGTATGTTTACTTTTCCCTACCCTGTTTATAACATTGATTACAACATTGTGGATGATCTTAAGAAATCATGAGCTAACATCACATACTTTGATTTGCTAAAAGTAACAGAACAAAGAGATTTGCTCTTGAAAGCTATGAATGAACGGAATTGCAAATCTCCCACCATTCCGAGCAACGAAACCAAGAAGTCAGCGTTCAGACCTGTTAGTACCCCTAGTATAGCCCAAACACCATCAACTATGGAAGCCACTCTATCAAAAATAAATCGAACCCCCCAAGATGTCAGTGTGGCCATGATAGGAAGGAAATCAAAATCCATGACTCCACCTTTCCTTATCACATTTGGGATCTTCAACATGAATGTACACAATTGCTTGGTAGATTCCGTGCCTCATCCACTATTCTGCCTTACGCTGTTGCTAAAGGACTTCATGCAGTACCCGAGAAAACTGGAACTCGAATTATGTAATTGGACAGAATGAATGTGAAAGTAATTGGGGAATTGAAAGATGTGCTAGTTCAGATGGCAACCAAACCACAGTACACACAATTCATTGACATAGTGGTAGTCGACATACCCGAGGCTTATGTAATGCTGCTTAGTAAGGACTGGTCAACAAAACTGAATGGATATTTCTCAATTGATTGGTCCCATCTCTTGCTGCCTCAGAAGGGTGAAGGTGATATGATGAGGGTTGATCGAGAAAGATACATGAAGTATTTGTTGACAGAACTAAATGGCCCCAATGAACCTATAATGTTTACCAACTCTATCCTTGGGAATTATAGTTTCGGCATTTGTGCCATCGAAACTTGTTTCGGAGAATTCCATGTAGAGACACTGTGACAAACACACAGTTGGAAGCTCTCCCCTACAATCCAACTGATGAATTATCATGTATTATAATAGATGATAGGAGTAAATTCGTAAAAGCAATTCAATTGATGTAACATTAGATTCTATATTGTGGACACTCTATTTTGATGGCTCTAACTGCCTTGAAGGCGCAGGTGCTGGGAGCATTCTCATTGACCCACAAGGGAACCAACATCTGATGGCCAGCCGGTTGGAGTTCGCATGCACAAACAACACGGCAGAATATGAAGGGCCTGAAGAAAGCCATTGATATGAAGGTGAAATATCTTAAAGTTTTTGGTGACTGACAGATAATTGTCGACCAGGTAAGGCAAAGGATACATTGCAATTCGCCACACCTGGTAAGATACCAACATGAGGTATGGAGCTTAATTGACAATTTTGATTCTTTTAATATCATATACATACCTCGAGGGCAAAACTGAGATGTTGATCTGATGGCTAGTATGGCTTCAAAACTTTTGCCTGACCTTAAATTAAACAAGAATAAATATTATGTTGAATTGATTTTCAGACCATCCGTGCCTAATAACATCTCAAATTGGTAGGTGTTCGAAGATGACGAGCAAATCCTTGACTTCCTGCACTGCGAGAAGACATTCAAAAATGCAGTCATTGATGAAAAAGAGCATGATAGGCTTATGAATGAGAGGGAAGATGAGGAAAAGGATCAGTCCAATATAATTCCCAAGTCAGTTGTCAAGATGGAGCACTTGTATGACCTGCATGATAAATTCAAGAAGCCGATAAATTGCAAAACCCATAGCTCATCCATGAAGTATGAATCGGTCAACCTTGGAACCAAATAAGACCCAAAAATTGTTAATTTGGGCTTAGGATGCTCTCCAGAAGAAAGGGCTACGTTTGTTAAGCTGTTTAAAGAGTATAAGGATGTCTTTGCATGGACATATGGCGACTTAAAAACCTTTGATACCAGCGTTATGCAGCGTGTGATTTCGTTGGAGAAGGATGTTAGGCCATACCAACAAAAGCTTTGCAAGATAAATCCAAGCCTAGAACCGTTGGTGAAGAAAGAATTAAACAAAACGCTGGATGCCAAAATCATTTTTCCTGTCAGACACACCCACTGGGTAGCCAATCTCGTGCCAGTAAGAAAGAAAAAAGGAGACATCAGGTTATGTATCGATTTCAGAAACCTGAACAAAGCATCGCAGAAAGATAACTATCCCGTCCTCCCGTCCCTTCTATGGAACACATTCTTCAGTGCGTTTCTATGTTTGAAATGTTGTCCCTATTGGATGGTTTTTTGGGATATAATCAAGTGTTGGTGGCGAATGGAGATCAGCTCAAGACAACCTTCAACACTAAATGGGGCACTTACACATATCATAAAATGCCTTTTGGACTTATTAATGCGGGCACCACATTCCAGAGAGCTATGGACATAGCTTTTCGAGGATTGATCAACAGATCAGTAGTAGTGTACATGGATGACATTATTGTGTATTCATATCACAAAAGGGATCATATCTATCACCTGAAACAAATTTTCGAAAGATGTCGAACGTATGGAATATTGTTGAATCCCAAGAAGAGCGTTTTCGCAGTTACAGAAGGGAAACTACTAGGTCACATTCTCTCTAAAGAAGGTATTGTTATTGATCCCGAAAGAATAGAGACCATCATGATATACAACCCCCTGCAAATAAAAGGGCAATGCAATCTTTCTTCGGGAAGATTAATTTCGTTAGGAAATTTGTCTCAGGTTTCGCAGAAATAGTGTCCCATGCAGCTAATGATGAAGAAAGATGTTGTGTATAGGTGGAACAATGAAGCTCAGAAATCGTTTCAGCGGATTAAGGAGGCCATCGCAGAAGCTCCCGCGCTGGTCAGCCCCAATTTTGACAAGGAATTCTTCTTGTACACTTTCGCTTCTAATGTTTCATATGCCGCAATCCTCACTCAAAAAAATGATGATGGCGACGAAGTCCCTATTTCTTATATGAGCTCTAATCTTCAAGGGGCCGAACTGAACTACCCAGACGTGGAGAAACTACACTTCCGCCCTTATTTATTAAAGGCCAGGACTAAAGTAATCGTCCCACATCCTGTTGTAAGAGCCCTCTTCGTGTAGAAAGAAATGGGTGAACGGAGAGGGAATTGGATAACCACACTTCAAGAATTTGACCTCGAGATTAAGCCGGTGAAGATAGTTCGAGGGCAGGGATTATGTAGGCTAGTAGCAGAAGCCTTGGCGGATAAAGAAGGGGCATCCGAAGAACCAGAAGCGCAGAGCATGCAAAATGCACAAGTAGAATTCAGGGAGGAGCCCCTATGGATTAATGAGACGTTGATGTGCGAGCGCGAAATGTTGGAAGCCCTTTTGGATCCTGAGTCGTGGTATTACGACATACGTTTTTATCTCACATGGGGATCATGTCCTGAACACATGGATGCATCACAAAGGAGAGTGCTTAGATTGAAATCTAATCAGTATCACTTGGCCAATGACACATTATACAGAAAATATTATGATGGAATCTAGCTGAGGCGTTTGGAAAAGGATGATGTAGATCATGTCTTGAAAGAAATGCATGATAGCCTAGCAGGTGGTCACTATGGCAGAGAGGCCACTGCTCACAAAATATTAAGAGTTGGATATTATTGGCCCACAGTGTTCAGGGACTCGCATGCCTACGCTCAGAAATGCAAGGTATGTCAAACTGTCGTAGGACGAGAAAGGAAGCCAGTCATTCCCCTCAGGCCCGTTATGATCTATCGCCCATTCCAGCAATGAGGCCTAGATGTCATAGGTGAGATCACTCCGAACTCCTCATAGTAGGCCCGTTATGATCTATCGCCCATTCCAGCAATGGGGCCTAGATGTCATAGGTGAGATCACTCCGAACTCCTCACAGTAGCATAAGTATATACTCACAGCGACTGACTACTTCACCAGATGGATCGAAGCCATCCCGCTTCGGAAGGTAAACGAAGGCGAGGTAATATCATTTATTGAGAAATTTATTATCAACAGGTTTGGCATCCTTGACGCTCTCATATTTGACAATGCTTCTTAGTTTTCATCACTGAAATTAACTGAATTTGCTATCGATAAATCAATTCACATATGGTATGCATCAAACTATTATCCCCAAGGAAATGGAGTTGCGGAGTCCTCAAATAAAAACCTCATCCGCATAATCCGTAAATCTGTCACTGACAACCATAGGAATTGGCACAATGCTCTGATAAATGCCCTTTGGGCCGATAGGGTCACTCCAAAAGTAGCATTAGGAGACTCCCCATACTTCCTCGTCTATGGACATCTTGCCTCCTAACGTTACCATTCCCTCTTTACAGCTCTCCCAAGCTTCGAGAGGGGCTCCTTCAGCCTTACTTCAAAAAAGGATCAACCAACTGGTGAGGTTGGAGGAATTGAGAGATAAAGCCAGAAATAAATTTAGAAATCACCAAATGATTGTAAAGAGATGGTTTGACCGTCATCTGGTAGGAGATAAAGATTACTAAGTAGGAGAGCTAGTCTTGAAATGGGACAAGCTGAATGAGCCAAAAGGTAAGCACACGAAATTCCAACACTTATGGCTAGCCCCGTTCCAAGTTGAGGAGAAAATTGGTCAGGGAACTTACAGATTGAAAACTTTACAAGGAGAAACTGAAAAACTCCCTGTTAATGGCCAGCATCTTAAGAGATACTTCCAATAGCCACCACATGGTGGTTACCTCCTGAGTAGGTTAGGATTCATGTTATTTTTGTTGTTAGCTTAGTTACATTTTCGTCCTATCCTTTCTTGTTTTACGCTAAGTTTATTTTCCTTTTGAATTTCAGTTCTTTTCAGCCAATTGATTTCAGTCCTTCAGTCTCGTCTTCACCTTTACAACTCTCTTCAAATTGCCCTCATTCGCCACCTTCACCTTTTTGCCTCCCTCATTAACCTACTATGAGTCGGCCAATCCTAAATCCATTATTGCCTTGCAAATCAAGCAAACATTCAATGAGCCTATGAGAACTGGAAAATCAGCGGTGGAATTTAAATCGGAGCCACTCATTAGCGAACTAGGTAGGATCTATTGATAGCCTGGATACCTAGAGCATGTAGGGGCATCTTTATAAAATGAAAATATGTGTAACCGCAGCTGGACTAGCATGGCGAAACGCTGCATTTTTAAAATCCCACTCAGACCTAGCCTATACTTGCCTGTAAGGTTTGCAGTTATTCTCCATTGGTCCCGTCCATCACACTAAGTTTTCCAATACCTGTCATCTATAAGTAAACCTCCTTTCATGGGCTAAGCTCATTGTCATATATTCTGTGGCAAATCCAATTGTGCTCTAATCCTTGTGCCTGAAACTGGAAGGACTTATGTAAAAGAAAATGAGATGTAGAGTCCTTGTGCCAATCTGGAAGGACAGGTTGTTTGGGAAGCCGGTTAGAGTACGGACTGTTGTTGGACTCAGAGTACAGGTTGACACAGCAAACCCAACCTTGCTTAAGCGGTTTAAAAATATGGCATGATCCATGACTGTGCCCCATTCAATCACACGAAAGTATAGCACTAAAATGCTTACATAAAGTGCAGATAAACATATCTACATCAAGTTTGATGATGCAATAAAGCGCTGAGGTACACACCTAAACAGGTATTGGCAGATTGGTGATGGCCCCGAAAGGATTTTGAAAATAGAAAATAGGTAAAGGAAGGTCAATAAATCCCATAATACTACCATTGGAGAATGTCTGTCAAAACCCTATTAGTAACTTGAAGCTATTTGTCTTTATCCCACTTGAAGCAATTAATGTTGAAGTGGAACCCATGCCTGTCCATCTATACAGTTTGCATTTCAAGTTTATCTTAACACCCCGATGTTATATTGATCAAAGGTTTATTTGGAAACAGAGATCACTGGTTCACCTAGCGGTTCGCCATTTGTTGTGGCCACAATCACCACCCTATTAAAACCTGCTTTGGCAGCAAATTTGAATGGGTCCCCTAGAAGTTTTTTCTTTCATTTCCTCGAATGATTACTCTCTGAATGATCTGTTTCTATCCCAAGGCTTTCAACTCTGTGCCGAGTCAAATCTTAAATTCTTAATGGTAAGATCCCCTGAATGAATCTCTGCGGTATGATTCATTTATAATCTAGTCTAGCCCTGCATTCATGTTCTGTCATCGGGACTTTTCTCAACCCTCATAAACATTCATGGTATTCTATGCCCACGCATATAACCAACCCCCACTCTTTACCTTGGTCGTATGTG
>APFE030525856.1:0-15556 GCA_000404065.3 Pinus taeda
TTCTTGGATGATCAAATGACAAAACCTCCTTTCTATATATAGGAGTCTAAGGAGTCACAATATAACCCAGCCGACCTAACAATAATAATATGAAGCCACAATAGTAACATTAGTGGGCTTATATTGGGTACAATAGTAACAATATGGGCACTATGTGGGTACATCAATATAATAAGTGGGTTGTACTAATAACAATAAGGGTTACACTAGTAGTATAGGGGCCTAACAGAAACCCTAGGTTTCACACCCTAGCTATCATTTTTGTGAGGGAGAAAAGTCAATGGGGAGAGCTATTTGAAATGTTCACTCATGGGATTGTCATACAAATTCTATTACTGGGTAATGCATGCAATACCATTACTAATATTTCATAGAATGACTTTCAACAATAAATAATACATAGAAACATAGATAATTAACCATTACATACAATAGCCACAAAATACGAAGGTTTATCAAATACAAGGCACACTTACAAGATAAAATACATGAACCAATCCTTTATTGCTTCAAAATGACATCTCCAAAGCCAAAAAAATAGCTCTGTAATTAAAATCCCGCAATAGATCACATCTCCACAAGATACAAGATACAATTTAACTTGGCTGAGTTCTCTAAGAGAGTCAAATTAGATCACAAGTAATGATGAAAATGAATTGAGGCTAACCTCTATTTATATGAGGTCTAACTCTCTTATTTTAGCCTAATGAAGCCCCTATAATGAATTTTGACAACAAATGACCTTGGGTTACAAGCCAACCCATTAGCTAACAACAAAACAAGCCAAATTAGCCTAGACATGTGAGTTGTACCCTCTTAAATTGCTGACGTCATGCCCAATTAGGGCTTAGAATCCCATGCCAAAGTGTGATGAGGTGTACAAATGTGTGTAGATGCTTGTATAATTCAAAATTTGAGGGTTGGCCCTTAAATCTATTGGAAAATGTAACTAGGCTCAATGTTCATTATTGTACTTAAGTCAAATGTAAAATAATTGTCAAAAGAAAGTGATTTTTTATTATTATTATATTGAATTGACTTATTAAAGCATGGGTTTCATGCTTGGGTCAATTATCAGGTCAAGCCTCCATTGTAGGCTTTCGGTTGGTAAAGTCATTTATTGTTTGGTCAAAGACTCCTCCATCAAGTCATTTACTTGGCCTCTTCATCAAAGTCTTCAAGTCAACCTTTTCAAGTTGGCCTCAAATAATTTATCTTCAAGTCAATGTACTCATGTCGTACTCATGTCGGCCTCATACAGTGACATAACTAATCGTGAAGTCATGTCTCCTTATTTTCTAGGAGAAACCACTGTATATACCAAGCTAAAGTAATCCGCATTACAACATAGAAGCTCACATTCTATAATGAATAGAAGTTCAGATTTCAGTGAGTCGGTTTTGGTGCTCTAACAAAGAGGATCAAGTTCGGATATGATAGCAGTAAGTCTCGGTATCAATACAAGAAATGTGGATCATCTCTAATTGAAGTTCATATATCACTATACAGATTTCAATGTAAGTATAATGAGAAGGATTTGCCGTCACAACAGTGAAGGCTTGCTCTTTGGACAATTTCGGTGGCACCACAGTGAATAGTTCAGATTACAAAGAAGATGCTTTTGTATCACAGTGAGAAGCTCAGAGAGGATGTTTAGATGTCACTATAGTAAGTAGTTTGGTGTAATCTCAGAGAGGATGTTTCAGGAGCTTGGATTAGGAATAGGGATGAACTTGGTGCTACCACAATGATGATGACTTGGTGCTCTCACAGTGACAAGGATAACTTGATGGAGGATGTCTTAGTTCTAGATTGGAAGAGTATTGGTCATCTCATCTTGAATGATGAATCTAATGAAGGAAGAATTTGTGACTGGGTTTTCCCCTCAAGGGGGTGTTTTGCCTTGGTAGCGTGCCTATATCTTGTGTTCTTCTATTTGTTGCTTGGCATTAATCTTGATGATAAGAAAAGATAATTAAGAGATCCAATACTGTTAATTTTTGGTATGTTCTATGCTTATGCTTAAGAGCAATTTACTTCAATTTCTTTATTAGCCCAATATCAATATCCAATTTAGAAATCACATCAACAGAATAGTAAAATGCAGATATAACATAAACATAAACAGTAGAAGACAAGCTAAGACAAGAGGACACAAGATGTGGCACCAACGAGGAACAAACCCCAATGTGGGGAAACCCTTGATCAATTCTTCTTATATTCTTCAATAGTTCAACAGAGAGAGAGTACAAATTACAAATCTGATAATTTATGATAGCTGCAGAAAAACCCTAACCAGAAAAGTCAACATTGGTCAAATAGGGCAGAATTCTTCCTCTAAACAGCTTGGTCAATCCCAGTCAACTTCAGCCTTTAACAACAAACCCAAACAATCCAAAATAGTCCGCAAAATTCAATCAAAGTCTGGTCAATTGAAGTCAAACTGCAGCCAGCAACTAGGGCTGTCAACGCTGGTCAAACCAGAGGTCAGATCACCTTGGTTTTAGTGCCCAGATCTGCGGCTAGCCAAGGAGAAGCTGCCTCACCCAATTTGTAGTCAAAACAGGTCAACGCAGCCAAACAATCTCCCTGCAGCTCAGTCAACGCTGGTCAATGTATGTTAGACTTTAAGCTTCTGTGTTAGTTTTTTGGAGTAGCATGATCCAGATTATCCACAGTATTATGTTTCTTATGTCAACGTTTCGAACCCCAAAGGGGGTCCATCCTCAGGACCAAATTTGATAGAATATGAATGAAAATTATTTTGAGAGAAGAAACTTCCGACCAGAGTATATATAAATTGCAGGTTGGCAGTTCTTCTTTCAATCTTTATCCTGTAGTCAACTCCTTCCTTCGCACGTGTGAGAGATGGCTGCCCTAATCTGCGCACCCAATCAAGTGAGGAGAGAGAGATGAGTGAAATTGAGATGATGAAATAATGACTTGAGGTCTCCTCCTTTTATATGCAACGTTGTGGATGAATTGGGGGTAAAACTGCCTATTTTGCTTGGTGGCCGACCTGACAATTTGTCAATAATATAAATAAATTCATATCTTCATTTTTACATGTCGGAATCGGATCATCTTTAGATCAATCCTACACCTCTCAGAGAGAGGAATCCAAGAAAAGTATCAGCTGCCATAAATAAGATAACCCATGTGGAGTTTGGCCATAGTTGCCAATTTTAACACTCCCTCTCAACTAGGGAGAACTCCATCTACTAATCCATCTGCCAGTCGGTACTATCTCTGCCTTCAATGCACTGCTCTGCACTACTCTGATCTGCAGAACTATGAAGAAGAAGAAATGATCGAGAATGTATCATACCATTCTTTATTGACCCGAAGTCAGTCCCAGAAAGAGAGTGTCTCATACCACTCTTACTGATCGAAAGTCAGTTCCAAAAGAGAGTGTGTCATACCACTCTTACTAACCCGTAGTCAATTCCAAAAGAGAGTGTGTCATACCACTCTTACTGACCCGAAGTCAGTTCCAATTGATCTCAGATCAATATCGGTCATCCTAGCATAGGGAGTACGGTAGTACATGATGCGTCCATCGGTAGTACTATGATCCCTATCTTCATTTCCCTACTCATTGGCCAGATGAGAGGTACTTCCCGTGAGTCCCATACTGCATGGGTAGGATATCTCAGCAGGAGAAAGATGAACCACTCATCCTGCCTACATGTCGCGGCGGGATATCACAGGGGAAGGCTAAACCACTCACCAAGTACACAACAAACCACTAGGGGAAGGCTGAGCCACTCACCCTATAGTTGCTTGTGGCTCCAAGAAGTAGCCCAAGCCCCCCAAAGCTCCCAGAGCTCAATGCCCATATCATACATGACCCTCAGAAGAGGATCTCTCCATGACTCCAAGTCGTTCTCGGAATGCTAAGAACTTGACATTCCCTAGGGTCTTTGTCAGAATGTCGGTGACCTGCTCATTAGTCCCAATGTGATGGAGCCTTATTGCTTCTCGTTGTACTATATCCCAGATAAAGTGGTACCTGATATCTATGTGCTTGGAGCAATCATGAAATATGGGATTCTCTGATAATCGGATCCCACTCTGGTTGTCACAGAGGATCACGGTGGTATCCAGCACATGTTCAAACAACTCACTGAAGAGTTTCCTCAACTAGACAGCTTCATAGGAGGCCATACTCGTAGCTATGTATTCAGCCTCAGCGGTGCTCAAGGCAACTGACTTATCCTTCTTGCTCATCCAGGATATCGAAACAGAAACTAAAGAAAAGCAACACCCAGAAGTGCTCTTGCGATCCACCACACTCCCAGCCTAATCAACATCAGAATAACCATGTAGCCGCACATCTCCAGCAATGTATCTCAGCCCGTGAGTGATTGTGCCCCGAAGATATCCCAAAAGATTCTTGGCACCAATCTAATGTATATGGTGAGGCTCAACCATATATTGGCTCAACGTATTAACTGCAAAACATATGTTCGGATGCGAGTTCACCAAGAACATCAATGCTCCTATGAGTTGACAATACTCAGAAGCATTTCCCAATTTAGGTCTGACAGCACTACCACATAACTTCTTGAAGTTAAGCTCCATCGGGGTAGTCATAGCCTTGCAGTCCACCATCCCAAATCTTTTCAATAGCTTCACAACATATTTTCCTTGAGATAGGAAAATTTCTCCTAGCTCTTGCTAGACCTCCAACCCTAGGAAGTAGTGCATTAGTCCTAGGTCCTTCATCTAAAATTCTGAAGCCAACTCCCTCTTACATTTATGAATGAGAGGGTCTGCATCTGTCAGAAAGAGGTCGTCCACATAAAGTACCAATATGAGAGGTTTATCATTTTCAACCTTAAAGTAAAGGTTCGGATCGAATTCACTTCTAGTGAATCTCAGCTTCATCAGATAGCTATCAATCCTCTCATACCAAGCTCGAGGTGCTTGCTTCAAGCCATAGAGAGCTTTCTTCAACCTGCATACATGAGATTATCGGTCATGAACCTCAAACCCCTCGGGTTGTTCCACATAGACTTCCTCTTTTTAATCAAACCATGCAAGAAAACGGTCTTGACATCCATCTGATGTAGGCTCCATCCTTGCGAGGCAACAAGGGCTATGATCGAGTGTATGGTGGTGTATCGGGCAACAGGTGCAAATATCTCATCGTAATCTACACCTTCCTTTTGAGACAAGCCTTGAGCAACAAAGCGAGCCTTGAACTTTTCAGCACTTCCATCAACTCCATGCTTGATTTTGTAGAGCCACTTAGAGGTGACAACCGATTTGTCCTGGGGTTTAGGAACCACATTCCAGACATCATTCTTCATAATAGACTCGTATTCTTCATTCATAGCATCCTTCCATACTTGTTGCTTCACGACTTCTTCAAATGATGAAGGCTCATTTTGAATGATAGTGCTCATAACAGTCAGGTATCCTTGATACCTGTTCGGCTTCTTGCTCTCACGGAAAGTCCCCCTTGGTGCAATATGTCTTTTGGCATCTTCGAGAGTCTTCCTAAGCCATGAGGGTCTCCTCTTGGAGGAGGAGGGCTCTTGGGGAGGAGGATCCATAGGATCCATAGGTTCATCAACATTCGACATCGTCTTGTCCTCTTTTTCACCCTGTTTTCTGGTGTCAGCTTCTTTGTCCTTCCTTGGGATAGGAAGGTTGTTGATCTTGCTGAGGGCCATACCTTCGTCAAAGGTGACATCATGACTTATCTCAACTTCCCTTTGACCAGCCACACAAATTCTATAGCCCTTAGAATTTTCACTATAGCCCACAAAGATTCCTTTCTTCCATGATGCAACCAATTTGCTTCTTTTCTCTTTTGGCACATGAAAATATACGGGGCTTCAAAAATTCTAAAATGAGAGACATCGGGTTTCTTACTAGTGAACATTTCATCGGGAGTCTTGGAGTCCAATGCTTGATGAGGGCATCAGTTTTGAACATACACGACGATATTTGCAGCTTCCGCCCATCGGAACTTCGGAAGACCTTGATCATGAAGCATGGCACGAACAACTTCTATAATAGTATGATTCTTCCTTTCAGCCACACCATTCTGCTCGGGAGTGTATGGTGTTATAGTCTCCCTCTTAATGCCAGCTTCTCTCCAATAATCATGGAATTCATTTGATTCATACTCAGTCCCATTATCAGTCCTCAATATTTTGATTCTATTCTCGGATTGATTTTCAATCATGGCTTTGAAGTGATAGAACCAGGTGAACACTTCATCATTCTTTTTCAAGAAGTAGATCCAAGTCTTGCGTGAATAATCATCTGTAAAGGTGAGATAATATAAGTATCCTCCTAAAGAGTTTACGGGCATCATACCAAATATGTCAGAGTGGATCAACCACAATATATCTGTGGTCTTGCTATTACTTGAGGGGAATGGTCCACTTGTAAGTTTTCCTTCGACACATCTCGGACATACACCTTCATGCTCTACTTTGAACTCGAGCATACTTGTCCCCATCTGTCTCACATTAGGTAGAGCCTTATAATGAAGATAGGCAAACCTCCGGTGACATATTTCAGATTGTAGAGATGTGTCGCAAGACATGGTTCTCAATGGACTTCGTCCAACTTGATACAAAGTGTCAACCTTGAACCCAAGAGTAAAAGTATCTTTAAAATTCCTTTTCCAAACACGTACCTTTCCATCAATGAATGCCACCTTGTATCCTTTGTCTTCCATTGCCGAAATGGACACTAGGTTCTTCTTGAGATCAGGTACATATAGAACTTCTTGTAAATGAATTGTGTTACCTTCATTCAATTAAAGGGTAACATTTCCTACTCCCTTGACGAGATAGGTGGCATTGTCTCCAAGAATAATCTCCAAGTTTATCTCCTTTTCCATCAGATTAGAGAAAGCTTCCTTGTATTCGGTGAAGTGCCTTGAGGCACCACTATCAATTAGCCAATTCCCCAAAGAGTCCGGAGGAGAGGTACTGGAGAGGGCCGATATAAGATAGTACTCCTTTTGCTTATTGTTAACAATATTTGATTCTTCATACCTGGAGTTCCTTGCTTTCTTGGAGGGTTGACCATTTCCTTGATGTCTCGCATTCCTTTTTCCTCTTCCATTGAACCTGCCATTCCTTTGATTGTTGTTGTTGAAGTTGTCACTAGAATGATTGTGATCATCATCATGTGATGTGTCCCTTCTATTTGGACACTCCCTTGTAGAGTGGCCAAACTTATTGCAAACAAAGCACCTGCCCTCCCTTCCACCCTTAGATCTAGGCTTTCCATTGAAATGACCTTTAGACCTTGCATTATTTCTCCTTTTGGCATGAGCAGATAAAGTAGTGGGGTTGCCTCTATTAGAAGGCATTTCTTGCTCCACCATTCTTCTTTCTTCTTGAATGCATCTCGACATTAATTCTTCAAACCCTGGAATTCGATCATTATTGAGAGTAGTGGTTCTAAATGTATACCACTTGGGTGGGAGTCCTCCAAGGGTAGTGATAGTAAGTTCCCTATCAGGAATGACCTCTCCAATCGAAAGTAGATCATTCTTGATCTCAATGATCCTTAAGAAGTGGGATTGAATATCCTTATCCTTGTCTTCTTAATATGTTAAATTGGCAACTAGGGCCAAACTCCATCTGGGTCATCTTATTTATGGAAACTGATATCTTTCTTCTATCCCTCTCATCGAGAGGTATAGGATTGATCCAAAGATCATCCGATTCCGATAAGTATTCATGGAGTTATGAATTTATTTGTGTTATGGGACAATTCGTTAAGGTTGGCCAACAACCAAATAAACCCCACATGTGCGCAACGTTTTAGTATAAATGGAGATGACTTGAGAGTCATTTCACACAAACCTCTCTCTTGATTTCTCTCCACCCGCTTTTGGTTTTAGTGGAAGAGAAATCTAAGAGGAGGATGCCCCAGCCGCAGTGTGCCCTAACCAAGAAGCCCTAACGTAGTCAAGTGAGAAGCCCTAACACTATCAAGGAGGAAGCCCTAATGCTGGTATCTATGCAGTCTAGAAGGTAGCCGAGTTTGTGGAGATATTCTCACTGTGTTGGGTGCGATTTTAGAGAAGAAGAGGTGCAACTCTTAGCCACATTATAGGAGGTAAGAAGGATGGCTTGAGGGCAGTTATGTGACACGTTGGAGCAGTCTCACCTTGAAAATTAGGCTGTAGACTATAGGTAAGTTTAATGACTATTTTGTGCATGGTTTTGGGGTGTATATTTAGATGGTCGAGAGGCCTAGAAAGGCCCTCCTAACCAGGCCGCAGTCATCTCAAAGGGACAATGCGGGGAAGCATAAGGAGCAGCGTGGAGGGCTGTGGTAGGAACAATTGTTGTAGGTGGCAACAGATCTGTGAAGGGCTGATATGCATCCTAAGGAAGCAAAGTAGCTATGATAGAAGCTTGCCAAGGTAGGCTGCAATCCTCAAGGGACTTGTTTGATGACTGTTAGGTGGAGTTAGGGTTGCCTAGTGCCCTAACCAGATCACTCATGAACAATAAGGTATGGCAATGTTATTGGACAGCAACAAGGTACTGCAAACTCATTGGACAACAAGGTACAATGTGCTAGTAAATGGGACAACGAAGGAATGCATCAGCAAAGTGGGACAACAACTATGACATGGCAGCAAAGTGGGACAACAACTATGACATGGCAGCAAAGTGGGACAACAACTGTGAGATGGCAGCAAAGGCACATGGGACAACAACAAGCATGGACAACATGGCAAGCATGGTGCAACATGGCAAGCATGGACAACATGGCAGCAAAGTGGGACAACAATTGTGACATGGTAGCAAAGGCACATGGGACAACAATAAGCATGGACAACATGGCAAGCATGGTGCAGCATGGAAAGCATGGAAACATGGCAAGCATGGATAGCAGTGGCAAGCATGGTGTTGCAAGCACATGAGACTTGCTATATGACAACATGGTTCAACGATGACACATGGGACAACAGTAGGTGCAGCAATATGATGTGTATAGCATGGTCATGAGGTCCAGCATTATGATGATGGGTGCAACATGGTGCAGCATGGTGAGGTGCAGCATGATGACGAGATGCAACACAATGATAGCTGAAGGAGTCACTTTGGAGAATTAGTTGAAGCAACATGTCTTCAACTGATCTCGTATATCATCTTCTTAGAGATGATCTATGCTCTTATCTAGATAAGTCAAAGTGTTGACTTATGTTGTAAATGTACTCTCTCTCTTTCTCTCTCTCTCCGCTGAACTATTGAAGAACATATAAGAAGAATTAATCAAGGGTTTCCCCACATTGGGGTTTGTCCTTGGCTAGCGCCACATCTTGTGTACTCTTGTCTTGGCTTGTCTTCTGCGATTTATGTTTATGTTCTATCTGCAGTTCACTTTAATGCTAATGCGATTGCTAATCTGGAAAAGATATTGAGCTAACTGTGAAAATTGAAATAAATTGCTCTAAGCATAGAATATACCTAAAATTAACATAATATCCTTCAACTTTGAGAAATAAAATTTGATTTGCATCACTAACCTTGAACATGCTGACCAACCTGTCGTAGATCTCCTTGGAGGTGTTCAAATCGGAGATGTAGGACACCAGACGCTTGTCAATGGAATCTTTGATAATCTTCTTCGCTTTGACTTCAGCCTTATTGTACTCGGACTTTGTAGCAGCCGGTGCATTTGAAGGAGGATCAGGGATTTTCTCCTTCACATAATCCAACACTTCATGTTCTTCCAATGTCAGATCAAGAGACTTCTTCCATCCATGATAGTCAAACTTTTCATAGAGCTTGTCTTCAGCTGGGAAGTGAGATGAGGAACCCATTGAGCCTTTTGTCCTTGTCCAACTGTCTTCGATGTTGCTCTTTCACTCTTGCTTGGGCTTTGTCTTCATTTCAGCTCTGATACCATGCTAATTTTTGGTATGTTCTGTGCTTAAGATCAATTTACTTCAATTTCTTTACTAGCCCAATATCAATATTCAGTTTAGCAATCACATCAGCATGATAATAAAATGCAGATAGAACATAAACATAAACAGTAGATGACGAGGACACAAGATGTGGCACCAGCCAGGGACAAACCCCAATGTGGGGAAACCCTCGATGAATTCTTCTTATATTCTTCAATAGTTCAACAGAGAGAGATAGTACAAATTACAAATATGATAATTTATGATAGCAGGAGAAAATCCCTAACCATAAAAGTCAACGCTGGTCAAATAGGGCAGAATTCTTCCTCTAAACAACTCAATCAAACCCAGTCAACTTCGGCCTTCAACAACAAACCCAAACAGTCCAAAATAGTTCGAAAAAATCAGTCAAAGTCTAGTCAACTAAAGTCAAACTGCAACCAACAAATAGGATAGTCAACGCTGGTCAAACTAGAGGTCAGATCACCTTGGTTTTAGTGCTTAGATCTGTGGCCAACTAAGGAGAATCCGCCTCACCTAATCCGTAGTCAAAACAGGTCAACGCAGCCAAACAGTCTCCTTGCATCTCGGTCAACGTTGGTCAACGCAATCAAGTCGTCCTTCCTTTGCACGTGTGAGAGATGGCTGCCCTAATCTGCGTACCCAATCAAGTGAGGAGAGAGAGATGAGTGAAGTTGAGATGATGAAATAATGACTTAGGTCTCCTCCTTTTATATGCAACGTTGAAGATGAAATGGGGGTAAAATCGCCTGTTTTACGTATTGGCCAACCTTGACAATTTGTCAATAATATAAATAAATCCATATCTTCATTTTTACATGTCGGAATCAGATGATCTTTAGATCAATCCTACACCTCTCAGAGAGAGGAATTCAAGAAAACCCATGTGGAGTTTGGCCCTAGTTGCCAATTTTAACAAATATTAATAATGAAAACATCACAAGTTAATGTCATTAATAAGGGAAATCTTTTTAACTGCCACTTGTATGGATTTTCCAACAAAATCCACCTCAATATCTCTCGTGGGCTCCCAAGTGCCAGTTGGGTTGCCATCAAGTGGTGTCCATGGGTCTCTAATTATCAAATAAGGCCTCCTCCTCTCTAGCATTAGGGCTTCCTCTAGTGCAACAATCCGTCCCTTTTCTCTCAAAGGGAGGCCATCCTCATCTAGGCTATGAATTAGCTCCTATCCATTAGGTTGTGTCAAGGTCAAACTAGGGGCATACTAGGTCATCATAAAGAATCCTCAATACTAGGTCAAATTTGACCAACGTCCTAGGTCTTAGAGGTACTCTGGGACATGCATCATCTACTCACGCTATCAGGAGGCTCCAGTATTTCAACGCCACACCTACTTAGGCCATGTCAATGTTATCAGAACCGAACCGATGATCAAACTGAAAACCTTGTGGATCAGGAATCGGTCGGAACCGATAAAAACCAGTTTACCAAAAACACTTAAAATATTCATATTTTAAATAAAAACATGTATATTCATGTGCATCCATATGAATCCAAACCATTTATACACAAATATGCAAAAGTTCTCATTTACATAGCATGTAAGGGTGCACATAACCAAAATAGCATCGAGTGCAATCCATCTCTGAACCGAAAATACATCGAAAATACATCATTAAATAGGATCTAGATGGCCTCTGGCATCCAAAAAAAAAATCATGCTACAACAAATGCCTACATATCATCAAAATCATTGCCTCTATTGGGGTCTTCGTCATCAATATAACCATTTAGGCAATGTCACATGGTTCAGGGTCGAGTTCGGTTCGACAATAATTAGGTTCAGTTTGAGTTCGAATTTTTTGATGAGGTTTGCCATTAGGTTCGTCTATACACACGCACACACACATATTAATTTAAAATGAATTATAGGATAAAATAGTAAGAAATCAACATCAGTAAACATAAAAAATGCTATCACGGACATGGAAACTGCAGGGATAAATTACAAGCTTGAGTTGTGACATGAAGTTATGAGTTTTAATTTATGGACTTGGTCAATGGCTATGAGGCTCGACGAGGTTTGTCGAATCTCAATTTTTTTTTTAAAGGTTCGCCAAAATTCGAACCTCAAGGTTAAAGTTTGATGAACCTTGTGACATAGCATTTAGGGATTAAAATAAGATAGAAGAAAACATAGCATGTCATGTCAAGATTTTGTTTGAGTGATGGGTACATTTTTAGTAGAGTCATGATAAAGGAGTTTGAGAACCAATGGCACTAACATCAAAGTACATAGAGGGCTTGGTTCTCTTTATTAAACAATAGTTCCATACCCTCGTACATTACAAAATCTAATTGAAACGTTGCAATTCCCCCAATCTTGAAATCTTGAAAAACTGTTAAGTCTATTGGATTTTGAGTGAAATCTAAAATTCTACTTTCTCCATATGAAATCTAATGAGGTTGGAACCACTCTATTTCATGGTAATGTTAAAAATTTAAGTAAAAAGATGAAAATGAAAGATAAAGGAGAATGTCACTTTTACTTTAAGAATTTAACATTACCATGAATTGCATAACAATACTAGGACCATAGGCTTGAACATTAGGCTAGTCTAGGGGAGAATTACAAGTGGGCCAAACAACTGTAAAAATAAAAAAATAAAAAAAGACAATTTTTTTATGTTGGTATGCATAGGTACATGGAAGGCTTGAATATTAGGCTAGTCTAGGGGAGAATTAGAAGTGGGCCAAACAACTAAAAAATAAAAAAATAAAAAAAGACAATTTTTTATGCTGGCCTGCATAGGTACATGGAACCGGTTCCGAACTGGCTGGTTTGGTACCAAACATGCCTATTCCAGTTCAGACCGGTTTTGGGCCAAAAATGGTCGGTTCCAGCTTTCCGGTCTGGTTTTGATAACACTGGGCTATGTACTTCTTTGAAGGGCTTCGGTACTTTTGGAGCAGGTGCTCAAAGCCTAAGATGTAGTGACCCACCTGACAAAGACAACATGGATTCTAGTGAAAGCAACCATCCATCAGAGACTAAGATCAATAATATTTAGGGCATGTTTGGGGCATGTCAATACTTCAAACAAACATCCCCTTCCAAAAGCAAGAGCAAGTTCTCGCAAAGGTGTTTTGTCCCTTGGTAGGGGTAGCTAATGGTCAACCCTATTAAGTTCTTCCAGTGCCTAAGGGGAAGTAACATTTCTCTTCACACTTCAATTGATAAGTGTTATTGTATAAGAATGTGGTAATGGATGGGAGAAGACTTCATGGTCAAGTGCCATGGTTAAAGCGATCAACTGATGCATGTGTCCACATCCTGACTGTATAGATGTGAGGAGGGAGCATTTGTGGATGCATGAGTTACCATCTAGACCTAATTTTATGTTCCTTTTACTTCTTAATTGTTCCTTTTATTACCACTTATAGCTCAAGGGTTAGAGCTTGCTTTTTATGATGTAGCAGTTTTATCACCCCTTAAGATAAGTCATTTCATTGTTCATTGAGGTTGGGACATGTTGTTGATTTTTGTGTAGCATTACGAGGTATTCTTGAATGCCAAGAAGCTTAGAAAATTATGGAAATTAAAATAACAATTTTATTTTTGGGCCTCATGTAGGTCCCAAGCTGTCAAGTCGGCCCCACCATGACAGGGTGTGACTCTTGGTCAAAAGTCACCCATTGACCAAGTATAAATACACAAGTTGATTTCCTCATTTGGACCAATTCATATTATTATCATTCTCTTTTCTATTCTTATCCACAGTGCGCAGTCAAGAGGAAGATTTGAAGTTTGACCAAGTTATAGAAGCTGCCATTTGATTGAGTTTTGACCTTCTCTGTTTGACCAAGAACAAGGCTAGCTTTGACCACAAAAACAAGTTTACTTTGATCATTGAAACATGTCAAGTTTGACCAAAGAGAAGGATGGTTTGATCATAGAGTTGACTCTAGGTTTGACCACAAAAGTCAACCATAGCTCTGAGTTGATCACAAGGGTCAACCACAGGTCCGAAGTTGATCTTATGAGATAAGTTGACCACGTCGGAATTTGACCAAAATTGTCTGTTTTGGAGATTTGAATAGTATTAACTAAGTTAGAATTTTGACCAGGTTTGATTGGTATCTTGGACTTGGATTTTGGCACAGAGTTCTAGAATATTCTTGGAATTGTAAATATTGTTGAAGAACAATTTCTCATAAGGAGAAAAGTCGTTGGGTTTTTTCCAAGGTTGGGTTTTCCCATGGTAAATTTGTTGTGTCTATTGTGCATGGATGTGTCTTTTTTATTCTACTATTTTCACTAAATCACTGTTGAATTTTTTTGTGTATAATTGCTCAATGATATGTGGCATAAGACAAATTGATTGGAAATCATTAGTAAGTAATTATCAGATTAGAAGATCAGTTCTACTGTGTACTATTGTAGAAAATTCAACACATGCAAGCGTCCTTTTTTGATATAATGGAGCATCATGTGCTCAGGAATTGGGTGATGGCCATATGAGGTAGGTATAGCTTTTGCCCACGTGCTAATCTTTATGTTCTGGCCATGTTTTACATTTTGATTTTCTTTTTTTGTTTCATTGTGGCCATGATATGCTTTTTCTTTTCTTTTAGTTGCATCAACCTTTCAGGGAAAAGTTTTTGGGCCCTACTCAAAGTATGTGGACATATGAGTGCCAAATCCCCAAAAATCGATGACAAGTTGTACCCAAAGAGTGGAGGTGAGATATGGGGCTTGTAATGTGGGATGAAAAGTGTTAAGTATGGTATACGGAGAATGGAACACGTGATCTCAATCATGGCTTCCCAAGTGGTGCCACTCTTGTAACCTCAAGGGCCTTACGGGAGGTCCCACTGGACTAGGGTCAATAATTTAACCCCCTAGTAAGGTGAGAGAAAAAAAATACAGTCAAGGTTTTTCAATCTTCCAAATCACCCCGTCATTCATATTAAATGCCCAAAAAAAAACAAGTGTAACCACCTGATTGCAAAATGATCAAAGTACTTTTTGAAAAGAAACCCACCTTCCTCTAAGTTTCAATGTTAGATGGTGAGAGCCACATGGATGATGCAAATGGGGGAGGCACATGGCATATCATTCTCTACTAGTGATTGTCTGCGGGCTACTGACTATCTAGATGTTTGACTAGATGTCAAATGTAGGAGAAAAATTTCTTTCTATGGCATTACCCATTTTGGTGTGTAATCGACCCAGAGGATACTCAATCTTTCAGGGAAAAGTTTCTGGGGCCCTACTCAAAGTATGTGGAGATATGAGTGTGAAATCCCCAAGAATCGATGACAAGTTGTACTTGAAGAATGGAGGTGAGATATGGGGCTTGTAATGTGGGATGAAAAGTGTTAAGTATGGTATATGGAGAATGGAACACGCGATCTCAATCATGGCTTCCCAAGTGGTGCCACTCCTGTAACCCCAAGGGCCTTACGGGAGATCCCAGTGGACTAGGGTCAATGATTAAACCCCATAGTAAGGTGAGAAAAAAAATATAGTCAAGGTTTGTCAATCTTCTAGATCACCCCGTCATTCATATTAAATACCCAAAAAAACAAGTGTAACCACCTTATTGCAAAATGATCAAAGTACTTTTTAAAAAGAAACCCACCTTCCTCTAAGTTTCAATGTTAGAT
>APFE030525856.1:41920-62172 GCA_000404065.3 Pinus taeda
TTTAATTTTTAATTTTTTATTTATTTTTCAATTTTTATATATTTTTATTTTTTATTTTTCATATATAATATATATATATTTTTTAAATAAAACAAAATCTAAAAATTAAAAATAAAATTAAAAAATCTAAAAAAATAAAAATAAAACTAAAAATGTGATCTAACTAAACTATATACCTAACTAATGCATATGTATATACATTAACTAAACTAACAAAATAAAATAAAATTAAAACTGAAAACTATGACTTAACCACATTACAACCCTAAAAGAAAAAGTCGAACGTAACATAACCAAACAAAAACAAAAAAAATGAAATCCCATACCTACGCTATCAACTAACCCTACGGAACTCAAAAAAAGAAAAAACGTTACCTTACATACCTGAAACCAAAGTCGATTTTTTCTTATGCGTGCAGGCTCAGCGGAGTTCGATGTTTCGACCGGAAGGCAGTGCTTGCTGATGCGTTTTGATTTTCATGTGCAGGTAAAAGGGAGGAGCGATGGCGCAAGGAGCAGCGTGGAATGGATCAAAAAATACAGGTTGAGATATGGCTGCGTAGTTTTCGTGGAGGATTAATCTGAGACGGGATAAAATCACCTGTGTGTGGACTCGATACTTCCTGATCCGCGTTTCTTTTAAAATCGAGATTTTGTTGCTGCGTTTTTTGACGTGTTTACAGTGCAGGTGTCGGGATGAATGGCGACACGGATTGAGAGCAATGATAACGGCTCGCCGATTTGAAAACTGGATCACGCGTTTTGCTGCAGACGATGAGGGCGGGCAAGGAAAAACCTGCGTTTTTTGAAGACTGATATGCAGCCGAATGAAAACGATCTCTGATTTGAACTCACGCTCTGAAATCACGCTATGCCCAGCGCATGTAGAAAAAAAAAGAATCGATTTTTTCGTTTTCCTCTTAAATCCCTGCCACGTCAAAATGGTTCGACACGTTCTGAACAGGCTTCAGAGGTGGTTCTCAGAGAAATCTGCAAATCCTGAAATAAAAAAAAAAACCCAAAAGATATCTGCCTAAAATAAAATCAAAACCCTAGATCAGAAAAACCTTGAAACCCTAGAACAGCTAAAAAAAAAATTTACAGATACAAAGTTTTGGCCCCTTAACAGCCAGATCTAACAATAAGCTCAGAAAAATATTCAAAGAAATATTGATTTTCAGATCTTCACTGTGAAGAACTTCAGAAAATCCCTCATGCAAATTAAAATAAACTAAATGATAGACCCAGGATCAAATCCAACTGGGCTCAGCAAAAATGCTTGTGGGAGTTGCCTGGTTCAGCCAAGAACTTCCCCGAACGCCCACAAAATTTCCTCCAGAAAATGTTTTCTGCACAGCTCAAAACAACCATCAGTAAAGAGGGCAAAAATGCTGCTAGATCTCCAGGAAAGTAATGGAGATACCCCTGCCCCCATTTTACTTCAAAAACCCTAACAGCACCCAAACCCTAGCAAGTGAGCAAGATACCTGTGCTCACAATACTCTACAAAAAAGCTATTATTAACAGCTGAAAATAACATATGCAGAAAATTAAACAATCTCACAGCATTCAAGAGAGTAACACCAGCAAAATATGGACCCCAAAGTCTTCTTTATTAACCAGGAACAGATTTACAAGAGAGCTTCTTCAGTTTTTGACTCACAGATCAGATGATCTGAAATGACCTCCTAAAACCCTATATAAAGGAAATGATCCCAACGGCTAGTTCGAGTGATCCATGCTGGAATGATCTCGACCGTCGATGAGGATCAAGACAGCTCTTAATCTCATCCGTCAAATTAAAATATTATTATTTTATTATTTTTTTAAAATTATTTTTTAAACTTTCATTATTTTTTTTTTATTATTTTTTGTTATTTTTTATTATTTATTATGGATCAACGAACTAAGCCTTTGGAAACATCACCTAGGACCTAGGACTTAGGACTGATGAGGGGATTTAAACATTTTTCAACCCTCAAGACACATTACATCATGATTTTAACAATTTACATCTCAAGGGAGAAAAACCCTTTAACATAGACCCTCACAAGACACCCATGTCTGCGACACGACTATAATCTAGCAGGCTAACACACTAGGATTCTCTAAAATTCCACTGACAAAATCTATCCCGGCTTTGGGGTCAGGTTTGAAGGAAAACTCTGCCGATCCGAGAATCGGTGAGACGAAAAACCTTCCGGGACATAGATTATCATAGGAAAGTTAGGTCCACCTAGGCAATTTACAACACGACTCACATCTGCTAGGATTATCTACAATTAATACATGCAGACTGGGTTTACGATCAGATTGATCAAGCTGCTGATGACTGCAGGATGGCAGGGATACGCTGATCAGGTGCTGCCCCTTTTTGCGAAGAAAAAAGGGGGTGTACTGCATGGGTAGTTGACCGGTAGAGGTCAACATCTGGCTCTACTTGGGGACACGTTGCTACTTGCAGGAATGTGAGAATCCAGAATCTGCATCCATACAAATACAAAAATAAGTAGCGTCCATCCAAAAAATCATCATATATATTAAGCACAGGAAAGATAAGAGCTCTTCATTTATCGACTATCTAAAGCAAAAACAAAAATGCGGCAAAAAACAAGGAAAGGGTTAGAAATACGATACAGAAGATGCCCATGGCATCAGATGTGTTCAACATAGTGCATACTGAGCATTTGCCTGCTTTCAGGCAAATCTGTCGGCTGCTTGTCGGATGTACCATGTCCAATTTTGCATATGGTAGGGTAGGACTCCTTCCTATCCGAAAATCAAGCTGCTCGCGGCCGTCTGATGCGTCAAATCTTCTTCTTATTTTCTTTCTCTTGTGCTTTTTCTTTCTGGCAGGCTGGATTACTGATGACCTGGAACTTTCTGTTTCAAAGCTCTCAGATGAAGGATGTAAAATATGCGTGACATGTTTTTCTTCATCTCGCATCTGATCTTTATCGTTCTTAAGTCTATCTGGATCACCATCAATTAACCACCTTTCAATCGAACCAATGACCTCCTCATAGTAAGATGAAGCTTGTTGCGACAAATGAGAAGGCTCCAGATTTATATGGCTAGAGCGTTCAACCTTTATAGCACTGATTTCCCTGGTATGATCTTCTTCCATGGTCAATAGCTTTTTCTGAAGATATATCTGATTGGCTTCCATATCTTTTATTACTTTATCGTCTTTTTCCTTTATGATCATCAAGCAATGCTGCATAGAGTTTATCTCTTCTTCATGATTTGCTTGCATGGTAGCCAACTGATTATTATGATCAAATGTCATGATAGTCATTTCCTCATCCATAGTTAATAACTTATGTTGCATAGAATCAATTTCACTATCATGATTAGCTTTCATGGTCATCATATTTTCCTCTAACCCTGACAACTTGCTTCTGATAAAACTAATTTCTGTGTCATGATTAATCTTCATGGCTTCAATTTCCTTAGCATGTTGATTTTGCATGATTTCCATTTCCCTATTACGTATTTCCAGGTGAGCACATAAAGTTCTGACATCCTGGGCGTAATTAGTTTGATTGATTTCCATATTTTTCACCAGCAACATTAATTCTTGTATAATTTGCTTTTGCTCTTCTTTTTCATTGTCATTCGTCTGATCTGTAATGGCACAAGTGGATGGCACATTTTGATATGAAGCCTTGTCCTGGAATCTTTCACTGACAGCTGGGCCTTTTTCATTTTGATGCACAGTTTTAGGAGCACAAGGCGGACTATCTGGATAACCATATCTGTCTTTAAAAGCATTGACAATATCTTGTAAAGAGGTGAAGGAACCTTCAGGACAATTATTAAACCAATTCAAAGCATCACCCTCTAAGAAAAAGACAAAAAGACGCATTTTGACATCTTCATGATTATACTGAGGGGGTCTACAATATATGATCATTATGCGAGTGAAAAAGCATAGATGCCTTTTTACAGCGACTGAATCACCAATGAAAACAAAGGAAATTTGGAGATGGCCACTTCCGGAACGTCATGGAGGTCATCAAAATGACATGATTTAAACGAATAATCCATGATGAATAATAAGGGACCAAATGGATGATAGAACGAGATCTCTGCTCAAGAAAATCTAAAAATGAAAGAGATGGAGTCGCCACTTGAACAATGAATCTAATTCCAGGATCCAAAAACAACCAACAAGCAACTATGAGGAAGACTTCTTGTCTGGGAAAATTAATAAAAATGGAGTCGCCACCCAAACAAGAAACAAAACCGAAGAGATGCTGCTGATATGTGATGAAAAGATGCCAAAATATGAAACTGCCAGCTCAAATAAGAGATGAGAAGATGAGAAGATGAATGTCGATGAAACACCAGGGACAGAAAAACTCTATCCCCGGCAGCGGCGCCAAAAAATGTTGGCGTTGCCGGGCCAGATGAAAAGATAAAAAATGAGAAGGATGATTGTCGTTGAAACGCCGAGAAAACAATATCCCCGGCAGGGCGTATGTACCATTTTCTGCCAGACACCAAAGTAATTCGTTAGGTCCCTCTTTTATCCTTATATGGGATTCAGATAATGCTGTTATATATTCATGCCACTCCGGATGCCAGTGAAGGGGAAGGTCGAGTTGTCGAGCTGATTTCCATGCTTGTGAAAAGATATCCGAATTTTGCTAGTCTGCAATGTGTGAGAGGACCTTGATCCCTTGTGCATGAAGATGCAAGATACGGTCTCTAGATAGAGAGTGCTTGCCTCCACTGCCAATCCACAGATCTAACATGATCCTACCCAGGGAACCATCATTGATTCGCCACACCAGATTGTCTCTTATGAGGGGGAGAGAGTGTATCAATGCCTTCCTTATAGATGAGCTTCCAGTCGTCGACTAAGAAGGTAGGCGAACCCAATCCAACATGTTTTGTGGCCAGATATATTTATGATATGGGACATGGGTCCAAAGATTCTGTCCAATCAGCAAAGTCCAACCCATTTTAGTAGCTAGGGCCTGGGCGAAAAGTGGAAGGTCTTTCAGTCCCCAACCACCCCATTTCTTTGGCAAAGCAATCTTTTGCTCGCTGATCTAGGCAAATAATTTCTTATCTTCATTCCCACGCCAGAGATATTTGTTGCAAATTTGTTTAAGGCGAGAAAGGATATTTCGGGGAATCCACGCCAGAGCCATCCAAAAAACTGGGGTTGCTTCCAGCATTGATTGGATAAGCACCAACCTGCCTGCCCTGGATAAAAATCTGTAACTCCAGATGGATAGCCTCTTCTCAAATTTAGTAACAAGCCATACCCAATCTGTAATTCTTTGGCAGGTAGGTTTAAGCCAAAACCCCAGATATTTGAGACCTCTGTCCAAAGGGTGTATACTATAAGGAAGGACCTGGATTATTTTAATGATGGTTGTACTGGAAGCCTAGGGGACACATTGGATCTTATGCAGGATTACAAGTGGTTTCCATTTGGGTTTGGTTTCCCTATATGGGATCCTAACCCTTAGAAGTCTACATTGGCACATGTAGGGTTGTGCATAGAGAGCCATGGACCTCCACAGCAACAAACAACACTCCTCGGATCTTCATGGATGCTCAGAGATTACTAGCGATCCACCTTTGGGGTGATGATGATATGTTTGGTACATTATGCCTAGCAAGCCCCCATAGGAGCCCCACACTCTTGACAGGTGTCCTAGGCCTTGTATGAGGTCATGGCAACATTCATTCCACCACTTGGACCCTTGCAGAGGATTCATATGGAGACCCATGGGGTCATCTATGTGCCCTCATACACAATGGGAGCACCACTAGTCTACTACTTGGAGAACAAGAGTCTGCCCCCTTGTCCATCATATTCCGAAGAATTTATTCATCAATATGGCAATTCGAGATATTATTGAGCCTTTAGAGGGCCCTATGACATGCACATTATTATTTGGCCCTTTGTGAGGCTTAATTTTTACACTTATGAGCTAGTTTGGTGGGCTTGTCACCAATAGGGGTTTTATTTGCACATTATTTTATCATTAGGGGCTAATGTAAGCCCATAAGCTAATTCGAACTCCTTAGGAGGCTATATATTGGTGTTAGCTACACTCATTTGTATCATCACTTGACTTGGGATCTCTCTAATCATAGAGAATTTCGCACTTTTTTTCCTTGGTGCATATTTTTGGAGATGGATGAATTTTGATGTATGGATTTGGGCTATTTCTCTTGTCTTGGAGCTTTATTGAGCAAACAAAATATTGATTGGATATACTCTATAACATTGTAAGTAAATTTTAATGCTATTATTTTTGTTGTTGTATACTGCTAAAATTAGGGCTAGTTGTTGCATTTTTGAAATATGGAATTGAGCATGTTTTAGCTAATTTAATGTATGGGCCAATGTTATATGAATGAAATGTCCTTGAGATTTATTCATCTCAGGAAGCTTGCATCATTTACTTTGAAGTATCAATGCTTGGAGGTCATTTTTCTTTTATTTTTCTCAACATTGAATGAAGTTGACTTTTTGGGCCTCTTTGATAAAGAAACCAAGTTCTTACTCATCATTATCCTTGACTCCATTATCCCTAAGTTTTTACCATTTTCCCCTTTTTTCCCCAAGTCTAGCCCCATTAGGTCATCTAGGGCATCAATTTCCCGAGAATTGACCCAAGGAAAATTTTCGATCTCCTATAGGCTATTGCACTGGTGGGTCCCCCCCTTCTCCAAATTTGAGGCAATTCTAACAATGGAATCTCTGAGAATCTCAAGCCCTAGCTCTGGGATCGAATTGTGCCTAAGCATCCCCAAGGCTAGACCTCAATAGGATCAATTCAAACTTTTGAAGCAAGTATCCTTGAGTGGTCCTTTCCTCTCGCCTTGGCCAGGATAGGAACATCATTGGTTTCTACATTCCATCTCTGAACTTGGGATGGGTCCACTTGGCCCGTGTGGTCCCACTTCTCAATAAAGATTATTGTCAAAGACCATTTGGGAATCCAAGTTTCCCAAGGGTTGGTGGGTTGGCAATCGAGTTGTGTTTTCGGGTTCGCTTGAACGATGGCCTTGGGTCGTTTGTAGGGTAGCCGATTTTCATCTTCTCTCCATCCCCACTCGGTAGCGCATGAGCGGTAATGTTGGCCATGCTTGTCCTGGAAGGCATATGTGAACAATTCCCCTTTTGCTCTCCAAGTTCTTGGAGCTGTATGGGTTGTTGTGGTGTGGCTCCCGGGCTCGTCCTGGTCCCCTCGTGCCCCTCCAGATGATACCAGTGGCAGGTTTTCTTTCTGTGTGAAAGGTGGGTTGGCAATCGAGTTGTGTTTTCAGGTTCACTTGAACGATGGCCATGGGTCGTTTGTAGGGTGGCCGATTTTCATCTTCTCTCCATCCCCACTCGGTAGCGCATGAGCGGTAATGTTGGCCATGCTCGTCTCGGGAGGCATATGTGAACAATTCCCCTTCTGCTCTCCAGTTCTGAGGAATGTATGGGTTTTGTGGTGTGGCTCCGGGCTCGTCTTAGTCCCCCTCGGCCCTCCAGAATGATGCCAGCGAAAAGTTTTCTTCGTGTGAAAGGTGGGTGGGCAATCGATTGGTTTTCGGGTTGCCTGAACGATGGCCTTGGGTCGTTTGTAGGGTGGCCGATTTTCATCTTCTCTCCAACCCCACTCGGTAGCGCATGAGCGGTAATGTTGGCCATGATCGTCCCGGGTGGCATACGTGAACAAATCCCCTTCAGCTCTCTACGTTCTTGGAGCTGTATGGGTTGTTGTGGTGTGGCTGCTTGGCTCTTCTTGGTCCCCTTGTGCCCCTCCAGATGATATCAGCGACAGGTTTTCTTTCTGTGTGAAAGGTGGGTTGGCAATTGAGTTGTGTTTTCGGGTTTGCCTGAATGATGGCCTTGGGTCGTTTGTAGGGTGGCTAACTTTCATCTTCTCTCCATCCCCACTCGGTAGCGCATGAGCAGTAATCTTGGCCATGCTCGTCCCGGGAGGCATATGTGAACAATTCTCCTTCTGCTCTCCAAGTTCTTGGGGTCGTTGTGGTGTGGCTCCCTCGCTTGTCTTGGTCCCCTCGTGCCCCTCCAGATGATACCAGCGACATAAATAACTTATTGAAGAATAAGTAGGAAAAGTAAATCAAATGTTGCAGTGATAGAATTTTCACATGGTATCAAAGTGAGTAATCAGAGACACGAAGGTAGTAGTTCAACGAGATGTAAAGTTCATGGAGCACAAGGCTTTCAAAAAATTTCATGAGGTGCCTTCCGAGGAGCAATCAAAAGAGGAGTCGTTGGTTAAGCCTCTTCAACCAATGGAAGTAAAAAATTCTTCCTCGGGTCAGGAAGATTCTCAGGATGAGGAGGAGCTAATAGAAGCACCTGCTAGCAGAGGAAGAACTAGCAGGGAACTTCGTCAGATTCTGCGAGATGCAGAGGACTTCATCGGTGCGCCAAGAAATAATAAGAGGGAGCGAAAACAACCATATAGATATCAGGCATTAGTAGCTCAGGATGGGGAGCCAGCCATCCAGCTTCAAGGAGGAAAATCAACATCGGTTTTGGCTAGACGCGATGGTAGAGGAGTACAACTCCATAATGGTGAACGATGTCTGGGAGGTAGTGCCAAGGCCTCGAGACAGATCAGTGATAGGTTCGAGATGGATCTATAAGATCAAATACGCTGCAGACGACAATGTTGAGAAATACAAGGCTAGGTTTGTGGCTAAGGGGTATGCTTAAAAGGAGGGAATTGACTACGAGGAGACCTTTGCCCCGGTAGCCAGGGATATGTTTATTAGGAGCGTGATATCTCTTGCAACTCAGATGGGATGGGAAATTCATCAGTTGGATGTCAAAAAGGCTTTTCTGAACGGGGTAATAGAAGAAGAGGTATACATTGAACAACCAGAGGGCATTGAGACACATGAGAAGAAGTCTCATGTATGCAGATTGAAGAAAGCCTTGTATGGCTGAAACAGGCACCTAGAGCATCATATGGTCGAATAGATGGCTACTTGCAAAAGATGGGATTTGTCAAGAGTGACGTGGATCCGAATCTCTACTATCTAGTTGTAGAGAATGAGCCGCTAATCTTAGTATTGTATGTGGATGATCTCTTTCTGACAGGATCATCTAGGCTCATTGGGGACTACAAGAAGAATCTAGCCACAGAATTGAATATGAAGGATTTGGGATGAATACATTACTTCTTAGGGTTGGAAGTTTGGCAGCAGAAGGGAGAAATCTTCCTTGGGCAAGGGAGGTATGCTATGTGAAAATTCTATCACTGTAGTAACTGATTTACTTTTCCTACTTATTCCACCATAAGTTATTCATGAAATCACTTCAATAAATATTAAAATAAATACTGCTGCAGATATCACACCGTAATACAGAAATAAACATATGCATAAGAATCAACACATTGACATATATATTTTGGACTAATGTCCCTGGAAAAACCCAACGTGGGAGAACCGGTGCAGCAAGGGAGGATTTTATTATTCAGCGATTTTCTAGTACAATAGGGTGCCAAACTGGCTTACCCACAGATAGACAAATTCTTCAACACTTCTTCTGAACCTAGCATCAGCCCTGCTGACCTCTGCGTGGCCTGAAACCCTCTGCGTCAGCCTATTGAGACTCTGTAGAGCCTCTCTGGCCTTCTGCGTCACTCCTGCAGCCTCTGTGTGGATGACGTAGGCTCTACTGGCTCTATGTAGTTTTTGCTGCTTCTGTGTGGCTCCCTCTAGCCCTGCGTCTGTGTTTTGTGTTTTCTGCCTCTACACTGATCTCCTGTCTCTCTGTTCCGTACTTGTTGCCTCCTAACTGCTCACCAGACCACTGTTTCAATTTCTCAGCTAACCCCGCTTTAGAAATTGAATTGACTGGTCTCCCTCAGTGTGTTCTCCAAGCGACCCTCAAGCCTCCTCTTATACTTTTCTTGTTGACAAATCAACGACCGAGATTAAGTCCCTAATCAACATTTAAGATTAGATTTGGCTTGATCCATGACTTTTGGGCCATTCTAACACAATTTCATATTAATTCAGATTAATATTTTATTTTCCCTAAGCTTAGACTTAGGGATTACATTAAAAATATTAATTATTTTAATATCTCCCAAACTGTTTAGAATCTACCCAAACTCTTTCTGGGTATTGGAGATCTAATGTGCGTTAGCCTCTCCACCAAGTTTCGTGGCTAGAGCACATCCAATGTTACCCCAAATCAACACTCCCTCTTAGCGAGGATTGTGCTCTAGCAATACTCCTCACTGAGCATCACCCTGATCATCCGACATCGGTTCATGTGCTGATTTTAAGCCTTCCTTCCCAACATCCTGTACACTGCCACTGTTGTATCTGTACGACAACTCCCTCTACATCTGTGTTGTTGCTGGTCCTTTCTTCCAACAATGCATCTGCACTGCAACTCCTATAAGGAAAGACCTGGTGAGCAAAATGGGATTCTTAAACAGAAGTACTGGTGAGATGATGGTGGATTTAGAGTGATTCGCAAGCATCCTGGTAGCGGATGAGAAGAGGAGAAGAATCTTGGAGAAAGGTCTGGAATCCCGAATGCTGCCGTTAAGCATAATGAGCACATCATCCACAAATAGGAGATGGGTAAGAAAGCAGTCCTCCGATATCTTGAGACCACAAATATCACCATTCCTCTTGGCAGATGAAATCAAGCAGCTAAGACCCTCCATAACAATAAGAAATAGGGGGCGGATAGGGGGTAGCCCTGTTTGAGCCGTTAAGCATAATGAGCAGATCATCCACAAATAGGAGATGGGTAAGAAAGCAGTCCTCCGATATCTTGAGACCACAAATATCACCATTCCTCTAGGCAGATGAAATCAAGCGGCTAAGACCCTCCATAACAATAAGAAATAGGGGGCAACCCTGTTTGAGCCCCCTTTCAGAATGGAAGAAGTGAGAGGCCGAGCCATTAATGAGGACACTGTAAGTGGGAGAGGTAATGTAGGCCATAATCCAAGAAATGAAAATGTGAGGGAAGCCCAAGTGAATAAGAAGCATCTTAAGATAGAGCTAGCTGACCCGATCGAAGGGTTTGGATAAGTCAATCTTAAGAATGATACTTTTTAAATGTTTGGTCCAAATGGAATGGATGGCTTCCTGAGCCGATCCAATGGCTTCATGGATCTGTCTGGAATCGAGGAAGGCAAATTGTTGAGGAGCAATGTGCTTTGAGAGAATAGGCCTAAGACGGTTGGTAATGATTTTAGAAATAATTTTATATAGGCAATTGCACAAGGATATGGGTCGATAATCATCAAATGAGGAAGGAGAGTCGGATTTCGGGATAAGGGCCATGAAGGTCGAATTGATAGCATGATATAGAGATCCCGAAGCTCTGCTCTCCTCCACCACTTTCAATAGGTCTTGCCCCAGAATATCATAAAAAGCCAAGTAGAATTCAATGGTCCAACCATCCGGGCTTGGACTCTTATCATTCTTGAACCATTTTAACGTGCCTTCAAGTTCACCAGAAGTGATTGGTGAACGGAGCTCTTCAGCATCATCCTCATAGACAAACCTTGGAAAATGTCTGGCCACATTAATAATATCTGGAAGATTTGCATCACGAGGGCATTTATACGGATTCCTGAAGTGAGAAGTACCAAGGTGTGATAGCTTGTTGAAGGTGTCAGCGAGGCCTCCCTCCGGCAAAGGGAGATTCCAAATGGTATTAGATACCCTCCGACCCTTAGCAAAATTTTGATAGAACCTAGTATTATCATCCCTAGCTTTTAACCATATTGCTCTACTCCTCAGCCTCATGGATTCCTCTCTCCTTTAAAATATGGGCCTTCTGATTTTCCAGCTCAATCAATCGGATCTTATCATCCGCAGAGATGAATCCCAAATTTCGATCATCAAGTAACGAGCCCAACTCAGTGTCAATATGGACGAGCTGTGAGTTTTCCCGGGAACGCTTTTCCTTGGCCCAATTAATAGAGAGATGTTTGAGCTCAGAGAGATTGTTGCAAAAACCTTTAGCATAGGTTTCTGCTTGATGGATGGGGTTTGCAACCCAAAAATCAGTGACCATCTTAATGTATTCAAGGTCTCTCAGCCAAACATGATTGAATTTATAAGGGGCTTTCGGCTTTTTGAAGTGCCCCTGAATTTCCAGATATATAGGCGAATGATCAGAGATGCCTCCCAATCCCACCCATTGCTTGTAGTGATGCATCTGTTGTAGGAGCGGGCCTTTCAATAAAAATCTATCAAGTCTACGTGCCAATGCTGCATCGCCCACCCTTCTGTTCCTCCAGGTAGGTAGAGGTTTTTGCATGGGGACATCGATAAAGTTGGTATGTACCAAGAGATTTGATATATGATCTGTAACATGATCTATTTGAGCCGCAGAGCCCTAGGACTCCCTGTACCCCCAATGAGAAGTTTAGATCCCCTCCGGTAATAGTATTATCCAGATCCAGAAGATGAAGATTTAGTAAACTCTGCTAGAACTGTTCCCTCTGTTGGTAGGGTCCATATACATTCACAATCCGAAAAACCATGCCAAGATCAGTAGAGAATATATCAAGTCCCAAGAATCCTAATCCCCCCCCAGGATGCCTCAACTTTGATAGAGCGAGAATTATATCCAATAGCCAGACCCCCCGATCTCCCTGCAGCGTCTAAAGCGACAAATTTCCAGTTCAGAAACATAGCTTGTAGGGAGTGGGAGATATGGTTAGCCTTACCAAGAGTTTCTTGAAGCATGATTATGTCAATCGGTTCAAGCTCAATGAGTCTTTTCAAGGCTAGTTTCTTGGAGGCACTAGCCAAGCCCCTGCAATTTAAAGATATGCACTTCATGGAGGGACATCCCGCGAGGTATTTCCTGCTCTAAGAACCCCATCAATAGTGGATTGATGGCTAGAGGCGACTTTCGCCCCAGCACGCTTGATAAGATCTGACTTCCTACCCCTGGAAGACAGGGGAAGTGCGCCAGACAAAGTGAGGCCTAGACCATTATGTCGGGCCGAGATAACCTTGGGATGGGATCTAGAGCGAAGGAAGTATTGGTGAGGGGGAGATATCCCGGAGGAAGGCGACGAGGTAGAAGTAGACTCAGAGATCAAAGAGGGGGCCATCAAGATAGTAAGTGGAGGAGTGGACAAATTGCAATGATCCATGGATGTATGTGCCGAGGAGACAACCCCAGATGTAGTAAAATCAAAAGGTGGGAGAGACTGGTTAAGAGAAATACCCGAAGCTATCGAGGCTTCAGCAACAGATCGAGCCCTAGTCCAAGGCGGCGACGGTTGTCTGAGGCTGGTATCCACAGACTTGGTGATAGGAGAGAAAGCCGCAGGTGGAGGTCCCGAGTGAGTAGGACGCGAGCCGATCGGAGAATTTGCCTTGGAAGGAGCTGGCGTAATCTTTGGAGAGTCCTCAGGTTTCCGATTGAGTGGACATTCTTTGAAAAGATGTCCCACCTTGTGACGCCGTCTGCAGCGAAATGGAACCCCTTCGTAATCCAAGATTTGGGCTTTGATGTACTTCCCCCATTGGAGAGTGATCTTTTCCTCCAGATCTTCATGAGTATCCAAGTGTACCAGAATGCGAGCAAGGGTTTTGTTTTTCGATTCCACAAAAGTCCGATCGTGATCTAAGTATGTGACCAGAGCATTTCCAATCCTGATAAAAACTTCCCCACACCAGAACTGTAGAGGGAGCCTTGGCAAGTGCACCCAAATCGGACCAGCCCCAATTTGTTCATGTTCAGGATCGAATAATGGGCTCCATCGCTTGAGAAGAATCGGAGCCATCTCGATATGCCAGTGCCTGGACAATCCCAGATCCATATAGTTTTCCTTAGCAAAATGAAGGGAGAACCAACCTCTAGGAAGGACATGCACTTCTGGTAGCTCGTAATGCATTGGGGACGTGCTTTTTCTAGTCTTGTAAGCTTGGCACATGGATATACAGTATATGAAACAACTTATTAGTGTAGGGGCACGTGGATATACAGTATATGAAACAATTTATTAGTGTGTAGTGGGCATGCTCTTTTCATGCAATTTTGTTCTAGATTGATAAACTTGGCCATGGAGAGGGAGTATATGAAACAATCTATTAATGTTTGGGCTTGTTAGTTAAATTGTGTTCCTAGTTAGTTGAGAATTGTGAGAATTTGTGGCAAGGTGCATTATGGTAAAATCAAATAGGCCTAAATGGAAGCCCATTATGAGCTTCTCAAGTTAAATGGATGATGGGGTTGTGAGGTATCCTAATACATATTACATCGTGCTTTGTGTCAATACTTGTGATATGTTTCATTTTGTAAAATGCATTTTAAAGCTTTGCAGTAACAAAGTGACACTTGCCAATGTTGCAATTGACAAAGGTCTTGTGAAATATAACTACATGAAACAAAACAAATTTTTCTTTATCTTTTTCCAAATCAATAATAGTTTAAACATTAATGAGATATGTTGGAAAATGTAACTAGTATCGATCTTCATAATTGTCATTGTACTCATGTAAATATGTATATCTTATGTAATAAGCAAAAGAAGAAAGCAAAATTATTATTTTAAAGCATGGGTTTCATGCTTTTTTTTATTGATCTTCTAGGTAAAACATGTCTTTCATGCTTCTAGGGTTTGTCATGCCATAAGATTTATTGTCACGAGTTAAGAGAGTCAATGTCATGTATGTAAGACCCATTTGTGCAAGATGTACCATGTAAAAGAATTTATTGAGTCAAAACAATCAAAATAAGCCTCGTAGCACAAGTCGGCCCAAAGAGGGTTATTTGATCTCCACAAATGAGTATAAATAGAAGTTGCTGGACCTCATTTGGTAGCGAATTCCATTTGCAATCAAGAAGTTTGATTCGAGGTGCAAAGTTCAAGGAGAAAGTCTAGAAAGGAAAGGAGAAAAGAAGTTGATCAAGGTTTTTCCCTAATCTCTCTTACATGTGTGAAGATGTTGAGTTGCTGTAGGGGTTGAAGTTGCAAACCTACTACATGTATGAAATATTGAAGTTGGAGGTCGAAATTGAGTTTGGTGCAGTCCTGGAAGGGTTTGACTCTTGTTGACTTGGATGGACTTTAACCTAATTGGAAGGGCTTCTTGGAGGGTTGACTTGGTGTAGGAGGCTTTGGTCTTGAGGCTTGGGTCTTTTTTTTTTCTCATTTGAAGTAGATTTTATAAGAGGAGATTTTTATGTGTTTCCCCTTGGAGGGGTTTTGCCCTGGCTTGGAGCCTAATTTCTATGTTCATTGTCTTCACTGTTATGCACTTGATAATTGTTTGATGAAAGGATCTTAATAAAGAAACATAAGAAGATAAAGTTCATAAGCAATTATTAAGATAAGGAGAAATTGAATTAATAGTTGCCCTAGTGCATTCTCCAACAAGATCCACCTAGGGATTGTTGTGCATATCTAGGAAATTATGTTCATGCATATCTAGGTATGATAAACTTTAGTAAAGAGATCCCTAATTCAACTCCAATTACAAGTTTTTTGGGGGTTCAGTAGTAAAGGTTTTATTTGTTAATTGAAACCTCATGCATAAAATTTATATCACCCAAAACAAATTTGGGTCGATTCTCCTTAGCTAGTCATTAGGGGAAGGCATCTACAACACATGAACAATGCTCATCCAAAGTTCAAATTAGCTAGTTATTGCATGAAAGTACACAATTTGTGAGTGCATAGCTATTTTTCACGAATGATGGATGAAATATGACAGGGTAAATCAAATAACCAGATTAGTCATCTCACTTGTCGCAATGGTGTTTGTGCATATCTAGGTATGATAAACTTCAGTGAAGACACCCCTCACTCAAACTCCAAGGAAAGATTTTTTTTTTTTTTTTTATAGTAAAGTATTTCATTTGTTAATTGAACACTCATAAATATGAACAACTACGGAGCCGAAGCAATTTGGGTGTCTCATTGTTGGTCATTACGAGGCATCTAAATATCGTGGACCATGCTAATCAAAAGTTTCTCTTAGCTAGTTATTGCATGGAAGTACACAGTGTGTGAGTGCATAGCCATATCATCACAAATGATGGATGAAATTTGGCAGGCGAAATCGAACGACCATATTAGTTAACCCATGTGTCATGTGCATGAAAACCCATGGCCAGATATGGTAGGTGAAACTTTTGACATGTTAAATTCGTTGGTCAAATTGGGCCTCTTCACTCACCACGTGGGATAAATTGAATGGCAAGGTTGGGTAGAAATTCAACAACTAGATCTAGTAGCTGTCAAATCAAAATGTGGATTAAATTTGGTGGCTTCAACTCAATGCATGGTCTCCAATTGATGGCTAGAGTGCGCCGTGTGGCGATTGAAATATTGCAAAGTGGTGTGCATCAAAGGCACATTCTCTGTTTTGTGAGCATGCTAAGTGGTGTGAATCAATAACAAGATCAAGCGTTTGTGAGCATGCTAAGTGGTGTGAATCAATAACAAGATCAAGCGTTTGTGAGCACGCAAAGTGGCATGAATCCGATGGCCATTATTTGTTTTTCTAATCTCGCCATGTGGCATGAATCCAATGCTTACATCTAACGACTTTATAAGTGCTCTAGGTGGCGTGAATCGAGGCCTAGATTTGAATGCCTAGATCTAGCATGTCTTTATTTGCCACACGGGGAATCTAATGGTCATATTTGACGACAGTGAAACAACCAATTTGCTCAATTAGAGATTTGTCGACTTTGTAATGACCACATGACCATCATCTAGTGGCTTTGTAAGAGTCACATGTCTATATTGATGCCTAATAGACCACTTGCACGAACTGAGGGGCCAAATCTAAAGCCCTCCATGCAGCCCTCCATGCAGCCATTTGGTGGATATTTGACGACCAAATCTTAGGCCTTCCAAGCCGCCACTTGGGGCTAATCCGATGATTAGATTTTACCCCAGTCACGCTACCACTTGGCACAAATTAGTGTCCAAATCAAACACTTGCTAGGCCAACACTCTGCACATATTGTAGAGGCCACATCCAACACCCGCTAGCTACCACAGTGTTTATCCAGAGGTCACATCTAGTGCATGGCAAGCTTGGCACAAATCTGACTGCCAAATCCAACACGCACTAGTTCATCAATTGGCACAAATCCGATTGCCAAATCCAATGACCATCAAACCACCACTGACACAAATCCAATAGCCATATCCAACACCCACCACATCTAAGTTGCCACCATTATCCATCTTTGGGTTTCTTGGAGATGAGTGGTTGGAATTCCTCATACTCAACACCTTCATTGACACAATGCCCTCTGCATTCTTGTACACAAATAATGAACAATGTCATCAACACAATATCGCTTCTAAATTCATGAATAATGAACAATGTCACCACGCTGTGGAGCCTGGACATCAATCAAGAACAAAGGAGCTGGAATTCTTTGTTCTCATCAGCTGATCTCCGGGCCACAAAGGAGCTGGAATTCTTTGTTCTCATCAGCTGATCTCCGGGCCGAGGCTTCTCGTACAATGATCCGGTTTTGGACACCGCTGCCATGCCCAATTCCATTGACTGCACAGAGCCTGATGCGCCTACCGGATTTACAAAAGACCGCATAATAGGTAAATTTAGGCACAGATCGGTTGATTAATTGCCCAAGTAATTGAATTGCCCTGTTGCAGTTGCTGCAGTCATATCTTCTGAGTGTTTTTATGCCCAGATGTTCTGTCCCTGCATCAACAGTGAGAAGCCATAGCGATATAACAGAGTCGTGAAAGTACAGGCCCGGATCTATACCTAGTCGACGCTCTGCGTGCTCTCCAGAAAGCTTCTGGTGTCGGAGAGAACGTTGATGTCCAACGGTCCAGATCGCACTGATACGGACGGACCCGATCGTGCAGATTTGACAGTCCAGTTTGGCTTGATCGGACGGTCCATATTGTGCAGATCGGACGGTTCAGATCTTGCTGATTGAACGGATGAGATCAAACGGATCTGATGGCTCAGATTGCATATATTGGACGGTCCAAATTGTTTAAATCTAACGGTCTAGGTTGAGAAGATCTGACGGTTAAAATCGAACAGATCTAACGGATGAGATCAAACACCTGACGGTTGAGAACGTTGATATCCAACGGTCCAGATTGCATTGATACCGACGGACCCGATCGTGCAGATCTGACGGTCAATTTCGGTTTGATCGGACAGTTCAGATCTAGCTGATCGAACGGATGAGATCAAACAGATCTGACGGTTCAGATCGCACGTATTGGACGGTCCAGAGCGTGCAAATCCGATGGTCCAGATTGTTTAAATGGAACGGTATGACGGTTAAATTCGAACAGATTTAACGGTTGAGATTATCCAGATCCAATGGTCCAGATCATATAGATCGGACGGTCTAAATCTGGTTAATCGAACGGTCTAAATCTGGTTAATCGGACGGTCTAGAACGTGTAGATCTGACGATCCAGATCGGGTTGATCGAACGGTTATTATTGTGCAGATCATACGGTTGAGATCTCTTTGATCGAACGGATGGGATCAAAATGATCTGACGGCTGAGATTTGCTCGCCACATGGCCTTACATGGACCGTCAGATCTGGGCTGCGAAGGGCACCACATGGCATCACGTGGACCGTCAGATCTGGGCTGCCGATGGACGCCACATGGCATCACATGGACCCTTGGATCTGGGTTGTGGATGGGCGCCACATGGCATCACGTGGACCCTCAGATCTGGGGTCCACATAACCGCCACATGGCATCACGTGGACCCTCAGATCTAGGTTACACATAACCGCCACATGGCATCATCAGATTTGGGCTGCAGATGGGCGCCACATGGCAGCAAGATGACCCTCGGATCTGCCTTGCGGATGGATGCCACATGGTCGCGTGTGGACCCTCGGATCTGCCCTGCAGATGGACGCCACATGGTCGCATGTGGACCCTCAGATCTAGCCTACGGATGGGTGCCACATGGTAGAATGTGGACCCTCAGATGTGGACTGCGGATTGTTGCCACATGGCAGTACGTGGACCCTCAGATCTGGCCTGTCAATAGGCACCACATGGCAGCACGTGGACTCTTGGATCGAGCCTGCAGATGGGCGCCACATGGCAGCACGTGGACTGTTGGATCGACCCTGTGGATGGACGCCACATGGCATTACATGGACTGTCGGATTTGGTCTGCGGATGGGCGCCACATGGCATCATTTGGAGCGTCAGATTTGGGCTGCAGATGGGCACTACATGGCATCAAGTGGACCGTCCGATCTGGGCTGCAGATGGGCGCCACATGGCAGCAGGGTGAGCCTCCGATCTGGCCCGCGGATGGACGCCACACGGCCGCATGTGAACCCTCAGATCTAGCCTACGGATGGGCGCCACATGGTAGAATGTGGACCCTCAGTTTGGACTGCGGATTGACGCCACATGGCAGTACGTGGACCCTCAGATCCGGCAAGTCGATGGGCACCACATGGCAACACGTGAAGTGTTGGATCGAGCCTGCGGATGGGTGCCACATGGCATTACATGGACTGTCGGATCCGGCCTTCGGTTGGGCGCCACATGGCATCACGTGGACAGTCGGATCAGTGCTGCGGATGGGCGCCACATGGCATTACTTGGACCGTCGGATCTGGCCTGCGGATGGACGCCACATGGCAGCACGTGGGCCCTGGGATCTGGCCTACGGATGGGCGCCACATGGAAGCACGTGGACCCTCGGATCTAGCCTGAGGACGCGCGCCACTTGGCAGTGCGTGGACCCTTGGATCTGGCCTGTTGATGCGTGCCACTTGGCATCACAGGGCCGTCAGATCAAGCTTGATCTGGACGGCTCGGTCATCTGTTCTGGACAATTGGCAGCACCGGAGCAGCAGATCTCCACCGTGTATTTTACGACCCCTGGCAGAGCAACAACAATATATCTCGGCCGTGTATCTTGCGACACCTAGCAGAACCACAACGGTAGATCTGGACGGTGGATCTGTTGACACCTGGCAGTACCATAATCGTAGCTCTTGGACATGGATCCGTTGACACCTGGCAGTACGCCAGCCAAGATCTTGGCCATGGATCTGTTAACACCTGGCAGTACCATAACTGTAGATCTGTTGACACCTGGCAGCACCGCAGCTGCAGATCTTGGCCGTGGATCTATTGACACCTGGCAGCACCGCAGCTGCAGATCTCGGCCGAGGATCTGGCGACAAGTGGCAAAAGCAAGTGGTAGATCATGGCCTTGGATCTGACGACACGTGGCAGATCCACAGCCGCAGAT
>APFE030525871.1:0-12755 GCA_000404065.3 Pinus taeda
TCAATTGACCATGATTCTTTAGGGCATGAAACAACAATTTTAGGGGTTAAAGAGCCCTTTGTTTATCAACATATAAGATTGGGGTTGCAGTGCCCAAATATGTCTATAACACTTAGACTCTTAAATGGGATGTGGTCATACCTAGAATGCCATAAGTGTGACTCATCTATTCTTGACACATTGTGGACAAAATACTGTGAGAGATTTTGACTTCTAAAAGTCAATGGAAACGTCTTATTCTTGGTTTTTTCAACCTTTTCTATCAGTCTTCTGTTGGGCGATTTGTCATAGATATAACATGTGTTCCCTTTGAATATTACATCGTAATCATGTTCCATCAATTGTCCTACACTAATGAGGTAATGCTTTAGATGTGGAATATAATAAACAATAGGTATGTGTCTATGTTGATTTTGTTTAGTTAGAATAGGGACAATACCTTTTCCTTCAGATTTAATACAAGAACGATCTCCAAGTGTAATTTCTAATGTTATGGAAGCATTAAGATAAGAAAGAAGTTTTTTGTTACCTCACATATGATTGCTACAACCACTGTCCTACAACAGAAGGTCCTTGTTGTGAGTGTCTTTAGAAAGATGGAAGGAAAGAAACATTGTTTCACAGGATTCTCCTTCATTATTGGAGAGATGGTGACCGCCTCTTTGTTGATTTGATTGTGTCTTTCTACATTCATGTTCATAAAGCCCAAATTTCTTACAGTAATAACATTGAACATTAGATCTTCTCCATGTTCTAATTCTTTGGGTTTGGTTTTGTGGATGTCTCCAATGCTTTGTTGCATGATGATGTTATGATTAGCCCCTACCTCATCCTCTACCTCACTTGTTGCCACCTCTATATCCTCTTCCTCTACCCATGCTAAAAGAGAGTTGTGCTTTAAAAGCTTGTTCCATGGAATCTTTTGTCGAGTCTTGTTTCGTGTGCCATAAGTGATTTAGTCAACTATTCTACTGAGAAAGTTGTAAAATATTTGGATTCCAAAATGGCTGTTACAATCATGTCATATTTCTTGAGAAGGCTTTGAAGGAATTTTTCAACAATCTTCTTATCTGTAATGGTTTCACCAATGAGTTTGATCTCATTGAATATCCACATTTTTTGAGTTAGTCATCTTTAGGGTTTCAAACTGGGCTCTAAATGTCTGCATTACCTTGATAGAAATCTTTCAAGATTTCTCAAGCTTCTTTTTCTATGGATGCACTAGTTATTTTGTCGAAGATAGAGTCATTGATTGAGTTTTGTATCCACAATTTGGCTCCGTGATCTTTCTTTCTAAGTTCAATAGTTACATTCCTTTGATTATTAGGCATGGCCTCCTATGCTTCTTGGGTCAACTCTACATAGGCATTTTGAAGTGTATCCTAACACTCTTGAGCTTGCAAAAATGTCTTCATTCTTAAAGTTCAAAACTTGTAATTTTTTCAACAAAGAGATAACTATCTCTTTTGTCCGTAACTAGCTTTTTCAAAATAATGGAGGTTTCTTTTCCTCAAATTTTTTTGGTGTCAGCTGGGCTCTCTAGAGTTTTATGCAACTTTAAACTCTGATATCATGACAAAGAATGAAAATCAAAAGTGGAGTAAAGATTTTTCTTCTGATATTCAAAACAGCTAAAAAGATTATATGATAAACATCAATAATAAATGACTAGAATAGCATGTAACAGAATCAAATGTGATGACACTTAGAGATTAATATCTATGACACCTAACATACAACAGAATCAAATGTGATGACGCCTAGAGAATAATATTTCAACATGATCAACCCTTGGCACTTTGCTTTGGCGTATTTACAATGGAGACACCTAGGCCCATTTATAGGCTTCTTTCCAACCAAATACAACTAGCATAATACCACCGGCCATAAAACCATTTGTCAGGTTAATCCTAACATTACCTATATTGGCAAGGACTTCTATCCAACCAAATACAATTGGCATAATACCACTTGGCACAAAACCATGTGCCTGAAACCATTAGTTATAGAGTATCATTATCAGTGAAGGCTAATCCTAACATTACCTATATTGACAAAAATAGTAACCATACACTCAATTCATTGTATTTATACAATGTTGAGTATTAAGGAAGCTTCCTCTACACAATAAAAATATAACCACTATTTTATTAGGAAAATAGTGGTGCTAGCGCCTTCTTGATCATGTTGGAGGTTCCCATTATTCATATTAAAAAAAAATAATGAGGGAAAAAAAATTTAGTGTGTGGAGAAAGAAAGTGTAAAAACATGTAGGTGGAGTGAAAGACATAGACAAACTCCTGAGCACACCCTTTCTCCCACACTCTCGCGTAATTATGTGAAAAAAAAAAAATACAAGCACATCAAAAATGAGAATCATCATACTTCTTGATATTTAAGCAATCCCGTGTGGAATAAGTCGCTGGATAATCCTTTCGTCTTTTCAGTGTGAAGGGTAAAATCCGGCTGCGCGAGTTCAGTGAGGTTTGACCACATGACCATGGTGATGTAATATTTTCTTGCCCAGTGTGGTGTTCCAATGATTCTTGACGGCCAAAGCTGTACGCCCTGGTAATCTGCCTGCAATGAGCGACCACCTGCAAATTCCAGAGACGTATCTCATTCTTGATAGTCAGAGGGAGGAAAAGCAAGGGATTATTTGAACGTAAACTCAACGAACTTTACGTAACAAACATTTTCATTGGCTAAAGACGATTTACGTAACATACATTTTCATTGGGTAAAGACGAATGACTTAAAGAGGCGTAACATATATTTCCCTAGAAGCATATCGGAATCCATATTTAGTGTATTTTTATTTTGTTTGCAAATTGTGCACATTAAATTGGTTTGGACGAATCTCAATTGTACAGGCGAAATTATAAATATATTAATTACTAATTTGAGTCGAAATTATAAACATTGGTAATTCTCTATTTAAATTTAATATATAATTATTAACAAGTATTAGTTATATAAACTAAATATTAGTAAAATGTGATAATAAATTTATAATAAATATCAAAAATATAATTTTATTTTAAATTAATATTATATATAGTAAGATTTTTTATCATGGAGATTTTTAACTTATAAATCGACTTTGTTATAATACCATGGACCAATAACATGACTTTTGAATATCACATCTCAAAAGATTATAACTCATTTGCGGGATTTTTTTCTCTATTCCGAGCACCAATGTCTAACATTCGAGGAGGGAGCATAAACACCTCATAAAGTAAGGTAGTCTCTCAATTCATGCACCAAAATGGAGAATGGAATACCGTCTTCATTTCGAAATTTGAGGTGAACTCAAGTTGGATTGGTGAATTCATCCAGTATATGCATGACCATGCACTCATTGGCAAGCTTTTGGGGATATGGCTAATTCAAAAAGCTATCACTCATTGGGTTTACAGCAAATGGAATCCCAAGGGCCAAATAAAACTAGAATTGGGAGTAAAGGGCTTCTTTATCATTATGCTAGCAAGTCTGGAGGATTGAAATTGGACTTTTGACAATGGCCCATTTCTTTTAACTTTGCAAGATTTTACCTACAGTTATGGATGGAAAGGGTTATGCCAAACAAAGAAGACCTCACTCAAACACCCATGTCAATTTACATGTACTTATTGTCATTCAGGTTTTGGGATGAGGAGATATTAGTAGGTATTGGAAACATGTTCGGGAATTTTGTCAAGGAATTTAAGGCCACCAGGCAAGAAAACTATATATCTTATGCTCGAATATTGTCTACATGAATATCTCAGAGCCATTTCCAAAATCAATAAATCCATACTTCAAAGATGACTTGTTAAAGCAAATGTTGGACTATGATCACACGCATTTTAGATGCCAACAGTGCCATGAATATCGCCATCTATACCACAATTTCCCATTGGTAACCTCAAAAACCAATTATAGCCCCCCAAGTCTTAGGAAAATGAGGGTTTCACGGTAGAGTAAAGGAGTCGTAAAAACCCTAAGACCTCATGCACAGATCAGAATCTGAAAACAAAAAAATAGGTGGGATCAAGCAGACCATCCCAAAATAAATATGAGTCATTGGTATATTTAGAAGTGCGTGTTTCTGCAAGGCCGGGAAAAGTTGATGGAAATGGAGATGAATGGATTTGTGGGACAAACCTCATAATTAACCCAACCTTAGGTTGCACCTTCAACAGATATTCAAGGGCCACCATCAGTGCAAGGACAGCCTGGGGCATGGGCGATTGTCGACACAGCTAACTAACCACACTTCCCTCCAATTTTCTTGCATGCAATCATTGAGGACACATAAAATCTCCCTAATGAAGTGGAAGATATAAACCTAGACTCTCTAAATCTCCTTGCATTGGAAAAGTCATCGGAAGGAAAAGACCCTTTCACTTTGCCAAAGCATCAAGTATGCCTTTTGGGCAAAACATATCTAAAATACAAGCATGTAGTAATGGAATCCAAATCAAATGCATGAGGAAGAAAATCATTGGGTATACTATCACATACGCTTAAAGATTCATTGAAAGCACATAAAATGGAAATGAAGCGGGGCCATAAAACCAATTTGTAGTAATACTGAAGGAACACTAGTCAAGTCATGATGGGTAAGGGTTATCCTTGAGGTTTTCTGAGGCTTTAATAAATATCAACCATGAGCTTTATTCAGTGAAATGTGATGGACCTAAATAACAAGGGGAAACAAAGTCTCCTAAGATAAAACTGGAAATAATAATACCTTTAATCATGATGATCCAAGAAATTAAATTACTAGGTGGAACCCTTTATGACATCATCGATAAATGGTGGGAAATTTGTCAGGAATTTTCCATAGATTTTTAGGGCTACTCGGAAGGTATGACCATTATTTGGAACTAGTAGAAAATTACGGTCACAATCATGTTTGCTTCATTTTGTATCCTGACTATCCAATTTTAGTACATAGAATTTTGGGAGTACCACCATATTTCAAATGTATACAACCGTAATATTTCATAGCATAAAGTGTTATTCCTATAATCCATAGTTAGAATAACTAAACTAATAGCCCCATCCGCATGGATAATTTAGGGAGACTTAAATGTAATGAAGTCACTTGAGGAGAAAAAGGGGGGAGTTAGGCAACCATAGGTAGAGGAAACCATTTTCTATGAGACAATTTTGATGAAGTGAAACTAGTGGAGATAGAACGAAGAATGGAGCTTTTACCTAGAATAATACGAGGGAAGGCTAGCATCAATTTCCTTCTAAGTTAGATTTGTTCATATCTAGGAGAATTTTCTAACATGGGACACATTCATAGAGGAAAACATAATGTGCAGTCATGGATCAGACCATTGGGATATAAGATTGTATATTCACTTCAAATCCAAACTACAAAACCAAGCTTTTAGGTTTGAGAAGTTCTAACTCAAGGAACGAAAATTCCTATCCAATGTCTAGCAATGGTGGGAGAAATTAGAGGACATTCTAGGTTTAGTAATATTCCGGATTTTCAAAAAACTAAAGCACATCAATGGGAGGCTAAACAGGTGGAACAAGGAGAGGGTTGTAAATATCATATATGAGAAGCAAAAATTGGAGCAATGAATGGAGGAAATTGAACAAGAGGAAATATTATTTTGAGAATCAAAATTCCTTGTCAAGGAGGAAGCATAAACTCTAGAAGAGATGGACGAGAGAAGGAAGCAAGAACAGACATTGTGGAGACAAAAGGCATGGATATAATGGCTTAAAGAGGGGAGACGGAATACAATGCTTTTTCACAAATATATGTTGCGTCACAAGTGCCACAAATGGATATCCCAAATATTAGACCCATATGGTAAGAATTTGGAGACCATAAGGTGATAACATAAGAGTTGGTTTATTTCTATCAAAATATCATGATTGAAACTAGGGATGACATAGGCATGGTGATTCAGGATGTATCTTGGCACATCCCTAGGCTAATTACAATAGACTAGAATGAGTCATTCCTAAGGAATATTGAGTATGATGAGGTGAAAGCAATGGTCATGGTAATGCCCCACAATAAATTCCTAGGACCTAATGGATTCACGACAAAAAAATGAAAAGCTTACTAGCTAATGATAGGAGAAGAGGTGTCACAAGTAGTTGACAAGTCTCGTCAATATAAAAATATCCTCAATACCTTAGACACCACCTCTTCACATTAGTGTCCAAGAAGTAGAAAGTGAACACTCTAGTGGCTATAGAACCATTGCATTGTGGAAAGTGATTTACAAGATAATCACTAAGATAATATCCAATAGATTGATGTCATTCCTTCCCAAGCTAATATCCTAATAGAAAATAGGATTTTTCAAAGGAAGGAAAATTTTAGATGGTATAACGGTTTCCCATGAAGCGATTCATCCCTTGAATATTACCAAAAAAAGATATGATGATTAAGTTGGACCTATCAAAAGCATATCAAAAGCATATGATAGATTGAACTTAGATTATTTGTGTAGAATTCTCCAAGCCTTTGATTTTGCAGAAGATTGGATTGCCTTGATCTATAACCTTATATCCTCTACTTATTTTTTGTCTCAATAAATGGATCTCCATCTATCCCCTTTACAACCTTCAATGGTATTAGAAAATGGGATTACCTATCTCCTTTTCTATTTATATTAGTCATCGAGGGTCTTGGCATGTTGTTCAAGACAACAGTAGCTAATAATCAGCGCTATGGTTTGCAACTGTTTGGACAAGAACTGCCTTTGACTCACTAATACATTGTGGATGAAACAATAGGAATGGGTAGACCCATGGCGTGAAAGGAATGATATTTCAATAAAATTATGGATAGGTTTTCCAAGGCTTCAGGTATGGAGATTACCAAACACAAATTGTAGGTATTTTTTTAATGTGGCTTTGATGGTCCAAGGACATGTGGCACATATATTGGGTATTCAAATTAGTAAACTCCCATAAAAATACTTAGGATCCCCCTTAGCGAAGAGCTCTCTTAAATGGAGCCTATGGGAAGAGCTCATCAGAAAAGTTTGTAATAAATTTGTTGGTTGGAATTTTCACGCCTTTAATATGGTTGAGAAACTTGTTAGATTGAAATCAGTTCTCTAGTAGCAAAGAAAGTGGGCATCGGTAGCCTAGGACAACCTATTCAAATCAAAACTAAAAGGCGGTCTGGGGCCAAGGGATCCACTATTGTAGCAACATTTTTTTATGTGAATATTTGGTCAAGGTGGTTACAAGAGGGCCAATATCTATGGAAAAGGATTTCAAAAAATAAGTATGCCCGAGAGACTCCTCAACAAAACCTAATTCGGATGAATAAAATTACCCTAAGATGATTAATCTAGAACCTAGCAAAAGAAGGCATGGAATTGATTGAGAAGCACTGCTTTTGGGAGATTAAGAATGGTTAGATGGCATTATTTTGGGATGATTCATGGAAAAGCTTTCCAAAATTGTGAGAGAAATAAGACTTGGAGCAAATAAAACAACATATGATAACTCGGGAAAGAGCGGTGATGAAAAATTATTGTAGGGAGAGAGATTTATACTAGAAATGGTGACAATGGATTGCACAAGAGAAATGGAATCCAAAATTGGATGGGAGTGTGTGGTAGAAGTTATGGAGCTATCTATAGAAGTGGAGGATTCTCGTCTTCAACTTCAAGGACAAAATTCAAAGGGGGTATCAGTCAAGGGGCACCTTCTCTATGATTAAATCATATCAGCTTGAGGTGGGATTTCAAGATATTCAAAAGGAGGAGGTTTGTTTTAAAATATGGAAGCAAAAGGTATGACCAAAAATATCCATTTTTTGTTGCTTCTACTTCATAATAAACCAATGATGTGGGAGAATATTCAAGAGGAATTACTAAGGTCCCTCTAAGCATCCTTTATGCCTTCTACATTGGAATACTTAGATCATTTGTTTAATTTATGCAGTTTCTTTGTGGGGTTATGGAATAAATTATAAAAACAATTGTTGACATCAAAGAGAGATCAAATGAGTTATCTAATACCACTATTAGATCGAGATCTTAGGCATTCTCAACTCCAATCCTCAATCAGATTTGGAACTCGATGCCTGGATTCTTATTGTAGAGGATCTAGAAGCAATGAAACAAAAGAATTTTAAAGGGAAGTTGATTCCCCGTGAAATATATAGCATGTTGTAGTTAAGAAAATTAAAGAATCAATCCTAACTAAGGTGTGTTGTGATTGAGAGCAGCATGTGAAAGGTCAAGAATCAAGGCTTTTAAAGTAATATTTATCCTCACCTCCTAAGGGGATCCATCCAACTCTTCCCCCTTCTAGTTACCTCCTCCACCTAAGTCTTCTAAACTCAAATTTGATGGTGAAGAAAAAGGAAATCAAGGGCTTATAGAATACAATGGGATAATGAGTGATAGTAGAGGTAGGCTTGTGTTCATTTACTCTGGAACAATCAGAGTGAATAATAATAATTTCGTGGAGTTAACGAGCCTCCATATGGGATTGAAATATGCTTATATGCAAATATTCTCTAAAATTGTGCTTGGAAGGAGATTCTAAAATAATAGTCAATATCGCGTAGAACCTCTAGAAAGAATCCCATATCCATAAGGTTCAACAAGTTAGAGATTGGAATCCATCCTAAAACAAATTTCCTCCCTTAGATTTCGGATCTAGTTTTTGGCCTTGTTAGAAGAGTGGGAAACAAAATAGCTCATTTCCTGACAAACTATAGATGCATGGAAACCTCCAATCACATAGACTCAAAGTGGGATCTCTTAACATAATCACCTTTGAAAAGGACCTACTAGAAATTAGTTTGGAAGGTTAGACAACCCTATATGGGGTGAAAAGCATGGCAGAGGGAGGAAGAGTGGTGTGTGTGGACGCCACTACCCCGCTTAGCAAACATGCTATGGGACATGGCATCTACTCTCTATGGAAATTAATGTTTGTAGTACACAATCTCAATAGAGGATGTTTGTGAAATGCAAAGGATGTTGGAATTGAGCTTGCAGACCATGGATGGAGTTTTAAGTCTATGCAATCATGTGAGGCCATATGTTGGCATAATGACAATTATTATGTTAAATTGAATAGAGGAAAAGGGGAAAAGGCAAGCTATGGGATTTTGGCAATCATAATTGATTCGCCAAAAGAAAAATAATGTAGAATATCATCCTTGTATGTCCCTATTTTCAGTTTTAACATCATTTCTTTTCCCTTATATGAACCTGTTTAGAATTGCAGAATGCAGGGAAACTATGTGGGCGAGGCTTCAAGTAGAGGGACGAGGTGGCATAAGTTAGATGTCCTCGACTTTGTCTCTACAGATTTTTCATTGAGCCTGGAAGATTGCATCCATTCCTCTGGTCACATTTTGGTTTTATTGTGTGGTGGAGGGATTTTGGCCATCCTGGAAGGAGATGGGTCAATCCAAGTGAGTTTTACTGGCAGGAAGGCCTAGACTTCTCCCTCTTGTACGCTTGTCAGCAACTATAGATACAAAGGTGATTTTGTGGGCTCGCTATGGAGTAGGGTGATGAGGGGTGGAAAGCTTTGTCCGAGCTGCATTGTCATTATGTATTTCACTTTATTCTAGCAAGCTTATGTTTTCTCCTCCTCTCACATTTCCTATTTTCTTTATATCGGTGGGATTCAGTGCTCTAGAAATTGGCTAGGTTAGTCTCGGAAAAATATGTAAGTTTTTCTTGGTGTGGGTTTCCTTAAAAGCCTAAGTGGGTGGGGTGTTGAACTTGGGTAGACTTGGCACTAGTTAAGATAGATTATTTGTTCAATTGTGGATGGTATATTTTTTTTGGTTTCAATTTCATTCATTATTATAATAGTAGTTGGAGATATGACACTTTTAGGGGTATTTACTTGAGTGAGGAAAGAATGAATCAACAATTTGTTGTTGATACTAGTTTTGTATGTGGTTCCTATGGCTTCGGTTTCGGTATCTTTCTTAGCATCCCTACCCCCCTCGTATCTTTCAAGACTTATTATGGTCTATTACCTTTGTTATGATTTTATAAAGAATTAGGAATGTGGTGTTGGTGGCCACTGTCATGCCGAATTAGAAAACATTGTGCTGGAGAAATTACCCTATGGAATTCTATATTATGCCCTATTCAGTGGGGACTTGGGAGTTTGACACGTTCGGTGACTTATGGTTTAATAAAATCCCTCACTTGTGGTATTCTATGTTGTGGTAAGTACTCTTTGGCCGTTGTTGGGCCAACGATTGTCAATCATTGGATTAGTTGGTGTTGGAGTATCAACAACCACGTGGTATAATGCCACATCAGATTTTAGGAGTTGAGAGAGGGGTTGCATATTATCAATATCGAGCCTTGTGAGGGTAATCTCATATGCACCAAAGAGTGTAGGGATTCTCAAGGCACTGCCTGGAGCTAACAGCTCACCCTGTTTAAGTGGAATTTTCACAATCTAAGGTTGCATCCCCCATGCATAAAGCTCCCCTCTATGATATAGAAGTCTTTGTTGAGTGGGATGATCGAATCCCCGACAATGAGAATACAAAGGATCGGTTAAATTAATACATGAAAACTATTGATTTGTATTGGAAGATGAAATTCATTTTTGAGCATAAGTTGATGGATAGACATGAGCAGCAAGAAGACCATTACGAGACTTTTGAGGTCTAAAATGGGCCTCCTAAGAAAAATGTACAACCAAAATAAACTTTATAAGAACCAATAGGATTCAAGATGATGATGTCAACCATGGTGGATGATTGACCTTTTTTGGAGTAAAAAGGTAAAAAGATTAAAAAATAATAAAATAATAAAACTACTTTTCAACTCGTATTTTCAACTTATCTCCCTAAGGTTTTACTCAAATTTTGAGAAGGAATACTCATTGGATGAAAAATTTAATTCCTCATCCAAAGAGTGCCCATGCTGCATACTTTTGATGGATCCTACTAGACGAAAAATGAGAAATACATGAAAAAACATAATTGCAATCATGTTTTTCAGGCATTTCTTAATTTTCATGTAGCGGGCTCCATCGAAAATATGCAACATGGGTACTCCTTTGATGTGGAATCAAATTATGTATCCAACGTGTGTTTCCACTTGAAACTTGAGTAAACCCATAGGGAGATAAGTTGAAAATATGAGTTGAAAAATATAGTTTTTTCTTTTTATCTTTAAAATTTGATCATCTCATCTAATCTTATTTTATTATTTCTCCTATTATTTTATAATTTCCTTAGGAGGCCCATTTTAGACCTCAAAAATCCCCCTAATGATCATGCATTCTCTGGATCGTATTCACGGCTAGTTGGGTAGAGTGGACCATAAGGTTGACATGACTCAGAAATAGTTGGGTATTCCTCAGCAAATGTCAACAACTAATAAGGGCACCAAGGAACCTATGTAGATCACTATTTCAAATTATCACCTCTCTAGATAGTTTTTTGATGACCTTGTTCTTTATAGTTTTGGACAATAGTTTCTCTTGTGTTGTATACTAGGAAAGGTGCATAGTTAACTTCTTGATTGCCTTTTATCTTTTTTCTTACAACTAATGGTGTCCTCTCTTCAGAAGGTTTCTTTCTAGTTATGGTTAGGTTTCGTTAGTGAGAAATTGATGACTCAATGAAACTTTTAGATGTAACTAATAGAAATTCACTTCATAGAAAATAGTGTGGGGGCATCACTACCTTGGAAATAAATCACAACCTTTCATGTGTGCATACTACTAAGAATATTCTAGAATATTTATGGGGGTTAAATCCTTACTATCCTTCTAATAATTATTCATAATTGAATTAAAATTATGGAAATCCTATTCCAAAATAGACATCCGTGAGGCCATAATAATTATTATATAGATGGTAATTATTATGTTTATTGAAACTTATTAAATATTTACTATAGCTACACTAAATACTAATTTATAATGAAAAAAAAAATCAATTTTAAATATTAAGAATAATCCTCGTTAAATTTATAAATATAATAAATATTATACATTAAGATGGAAATCAAACAAAATATTTCTTTAAAAATTTATAAATTATAATTAAATATTATAAATAAGATGGAAATCAAAGAAAAGTTTTTTTTGAAATATATTATAAACTTATAGATTAAGTACATATTTGACTTTTTTATATCATAACTTTATAGGAATTTGAACACTTTTTATTTAACCTGCTTTACAATTATTTTAATAAAAATTATTATATAATTATATTAAAAGTAATGAGATATTGTGCAATTTAATATTAGGGAATAATCTAACATTATGCGAGATAATTTGTAATATATATGGGAAAGTAATGTATTAAGGGTATAGAAATATTTTATAAAATATATATTAAAAAACAAAATTAAATTTAATAATATTTAATAAATTTGATTTTTTTAAGTTTATGATAAATTTAGATTAATTTTAATGTTAATATTACTATATTTTAATTTTTGATTTATTAAAAAATGTATTTTTTATTGGTCAAGGAAAAGAGGCATCAATTTGTTGAGGTATAATTTTTTTAATTTTTATACATTAAAAAAATGCATATATCAAAAGGTTTGATCTTTCTAGGTGTTTGATAAATCAAGAGTTAAGATCAACTTATATTGATTTATTTTAAGACACTTTTTCCTCTCTATAAATCTCTTATCTATATAGATTAATTTATATAAAATAGACATTAAAATATCTGTAAAAATATAATCACTTTTTCTCTCTATATATATGAAGTTGATATTAAACATTTAATTAACATATACATTACAATATTT
>APFE030525877.1:0-20752 GCA_000404065.3 Pinus taeda
TTATACTTCGATGGAGAAAACTCAAAAGATGGAAATTGAGCTGGAATATTATTGGTGTCTCTAGAGGGTGGCCTGATACCCCTGTCTTTCAAACTAGATTTTGAGGCTACCAACAATGTTTTGGAGTATGAGTCACTACTCCTTGTGTAACAAAAGGCAAGAAATATGAACATTGAATGCCTATCAGTCTATGGAGACTTTGAGCTAGTTGTAAGCAGATTTGAGACCAATGCCAAGCCAAACACCCCAGGCTGAGGACGTACTGAAATGAAGTGTGGGACTTAATCGATAATTTCTTCCTGGCCTTTAACATCTAGTTTCTGCCTAGGGAATAAAACAGGATGGCTAACTCTCTTGTGGTAGATGCAAGCACTTTCAGGCCCCTACAAAATCCACTCCTTAGATATGAGATATAAGTCAGACACAGGCCTTCAATACCTAATAATGTCAAACACTAGTAGGTATTCGAAGATGATGAGCAGGTGAAAATATTCATAGCAGTCGTTGGGGAGTTTGCCCACTCCACCATTGACCAAGAAGAATAAGAAGCAGAACAATAATCCACTTCCTGGAAGGACACAGTGGCTAGGAAAAAAAAAATGCAACTAAAAGGGAACACCATCACTCATGGACTTGTTCCACTAGAAATACTTTTTAATAAAGACAACATAGCTTCCAAACAAATGGCCCTAGAGAAATATGAGCAAATAGAAGACTGAAACCTCAGATCAGAGGAGGAACCCCAGATGATCAGGTTATCCAAAGGAATCCCCTTGCAATATAGACAGAGGTATTTATATCTATTCAAAACTTACAAAGATGTATTTTCTTGGTCTTATGATGGTTTGAAATCATTTGATACTAATATTATTCAGCATAAGATTCCTTTGAAGAGTGGGATAAAGCCATGCAAATAGAAACTCAGACAGATAAATCCACTCTTACTCCTCTCCATTGAAAAGGAGGTAAGGAAGTTGTTGTAGGCCAAGATCATAGTACCTTTAAGATACTCTGAGTGGGTAGCTAATTTGTTCCTTGTCTGGAAAAAGAACGGAGAGATAAGGCTATGTGTGGACTTTTGGCATTTAAACAGGGCATATCTAAGAGATAACTAACCTCTGCCCAAGATGGATAATATCTTGCAAAAGGTAATGGGTGCAACCAGAATGTCCATTATGGACAAATTCTCTAGATTTAACCAAGTGGCAGTCCACCCTGATGACCATAAAAAGACTACTTTCACCACCTTGTGGGGAACATTCATGTAAGCCCTCATTCCATTCAAGTTGATAAATGTAGGGGGCACATTTCAGAGAGCTATAGACATAGCTTTCGTAGGCGAGAAAGAAAAATTCATGGTAGTATACTTAGACGACATCACAATATTTAATAAGACTAATTAAGAGAATGTCCTCCATTTAAAGCTCACCTTGGAGAACTGCAAAAGGTATGGTCTCTCTCTGAATCCTTAAAAATCTCAGTTCACCCTGAGTGAGGGGAAGCAGCTTGGACACATAGTAGCGTAGGAAGGAGTAAAGATTAATCATGAATGAGTCAAATCCATCATCCATATTCCCTTTCCCAGAAACAAGAAAGAAGTCCAAGCCTTTTTGCGGAGGATAAATTTCTTAAGGTGATTCATACTTAACTATGCTGAGATAGTCAAAGGTATTACAGATATGCTCAAGAAGGAGAATGAAGTCAATTGGAGCATTTTCCCCTGTGATTCTTTCACTAGAGTAAAAGAAGCTTTGGTTGAGGCCCCAATGCTAGTCAACCATGACTATTCAATTCCTTTCTACATATTTTCTTTTTTCTCTCCACATACCATTGTCATTGTGTTGTTACAGAAAAATAAAGAAGGTTACAAGCAACCCATTGCCTTTTTCAACCAAGTCCTAAGGGACGTCGAGCTAAAGTATAATATATTGGAGAAACAGGCCTATGCGCTGGTCAAGGCACTGAAGTCATTTCATATGTATGTGCTATAATAAAAAATCACAACATTCGTCCCAATGACTACAATCAAGGACATCCTGGTGCAAGGCGACAATGAAGGAAAAATGGTAGATGGATAGCTAAAATACAAGAATATGAGCTAGAAATAAAGCCTACCAAGCTCATTAAAGGCCATAGGTTGGCCAAGATTTTATCTCAATCCAACTGCCAAGCTCTAGGGATAAAACTCATCATAGAGGAAGGCAGACCAAAGGATAACCACAGTGGAATTAAAACCGCTGAGCAGAAGATCTATGCCGAATATGAGGGATCGCCTAGGTATAAGAACATTTTTCATTACCTCTTATTCCTAACATGCCCATTAGGACTGGATAGATCTAAATACCAAAGCCTGAGATTGCAGGCACATAAATACATTATATCTAATGGAACTCTCTACTGGAAGGTCCCAATGGGGGTATTACTGCTATGTTTGGTTGAGGGAGAAATACATGAAGTGATTGAGGATTTCCATGGGGGATTGTGTGGATGACACTATAGTTGGAAGAAAACAACACATAAAATCCTCAAGGCGGGATTCTACTAGCCCACGATGTTTGGAGACATTTATTCTTCGGTTAGGTCGTGCCATAAATTCCAATTGTTTGCTGAAAGAAAAAAAATTCTCCTCTCCCCCTGATCCCTGTGCACATAGAGGAGCCTTTTAGACAATGGGGATTGGACTTCATTGGAGAAATAAACCCACCATTTTTTGAATGGTTCTATTGATATATGAGTTTGGAGAGGCATTTCATCAGTTGGGACTGGACTCCCCATTCTTTGGCAGACATCACAACTTGAAACAAACCTTTTGGCATATTTGAAAAGAGTGGGCCAGTAATAACCGACATGTAGGACCTTGTAGGTTTTTCTTTTGTCTGCAAAATGGCCACCATAGGGTTCACTTTGGCAAGCTCTCATGACATCATACATCTCATTTTATCGCACACATTTTCTCATGATTAAATCAGGTCCTATGCAGTACAAGTCCCCCTCTATCCAAGAATAATTAACACTTCGCTGCACAATATTATGTTTCTCCTTGGTGGAAATATTTTGTGGCAACGTGCTTGAGATTAGATAGTTAGCCACATCAGCAAACCAAGGAGTATGTGTTGAGACAACAAATAAATTATCATCTGGAAAATCATCCAGAACTAGTACTAAAGTTTTGTCTTGAGCAATGTTCATTCGGGATAAGAAATCTGCAGCCAAATTATCTCATCCCGGCCTGTCAATCACAGTGATATTAAATTCCTGTAACAAAAGTAACCATCTTGTAATTCTTCTATTATTAATGGGCTTATTCATAAGGAACCTAATAACAGAGTGATAAGTATGGTCAAACTTTTTGTAACTAGTAATATAATGCCTAAATTTGTTGATAGCATGGACTAGCATTAATAATTCCTTTTCAGTAATTGTGTAATTTAGCTCTACAAGTGAGATATTTTTTCTAAAAAAGTAGATAGCATAAGGAAAGTGATTCTCTCGTTGTCCAAAAATAGCTCCAGGTGTGGTGCCCGATGCATCAGTACAAATGTAAAAAGGGAGAGACCAATTAGGTCATCTCAACAATGGAGAAATAGACAATTTGTCTTTTAGGTCCTCAAAAACATTATGATAGTCAGTATCCCATAAAAATCTTTAGTAAGCAATTTAAACATGGGTGCTGCAATTTTAGTAAAATTTTCAATAAATCTCCTATAGTACCCTGCATGTCCCAAAAAACTTCTTACCTCTTTTTGCAACATTGGAATTGGAGTATGTGATATTATCTCAATTTTTACAGGATCAACTTTCATCCCTTCTTGTGATACATGATGTCCCAAAACAATTTCCTTAGTCTGCATCATTTTACATTTAATATTACTAAGGGCCAATTGAGCTTCTTGACAACAAATCGATACCTTTTCCAAGTTCTTCAAATCTTGTTGAAATTCATCACCATACATTGTGAAGTCGTCCATATAGACCTCTGCATAGTCATGTATCAAATCAACCAAAATAGCTAAAACAACTCTTTGAAAGGTAGTTGGAGCATTGAACAAACCAAAAGGAAGAACTTGTTAATCATAGGTGCCCCATGGATAGGTAAAAGTAGTATTCTCTTTGTCTTCTAGGGCTATTTGAATCTAATTATAGCCATTGTACCCATCCAGAAAAGAGAAGTTCTTTTTCCCCGACAATGTATCAAGCACCTAATTAATAAAAGGTAAAGGAAAATCGTCCCGTAAGGTAGCTTTGTTAAGCTCTCTATAGTCAACACAAATTCTCCGTTTCCCAATTTTCTTGGGAGCTACAACCAAGGGAGATACCCATTTACTTTCAAAGATAGGATATATAAAATTTTCACTTAAAATTTTCTGCAATTCATCTTTAACAATTTCTTTTACAATTGTATTCATTCATCTCTGTGGTTGCCACATGCCTAGATTCTTTATTCGTGTAAATGTGATGTGTACAAGTGTCAGGATGAATACCTTTCATGTCCAAATAATCCCAAGAAAATGAATTGGACTATTTTTGAACCATATTTATTACCTGTTGTTTTTGTTCTGTACTTAATTTTGTACCAATGTGTTGAAAATAGCAACAAGAAATGCTAAATATAGAAGTGATAAAAATAGCATTGCTATAAATAGCATTTCGGGATACGTTCTAGTTTTAGTTAGTCCCTGAACTAAAATTGAGAATTAAAATTCGAATTTGTTCTTAGTAGCTGTTTGAAAAATAATTAATTAATTCATCTTGAGTTAATTAGTTGGAGAAAATCAAACATGAAGTCTATGTGAAGACATGCGACAGTTTCTCCATTGATTGAGGAATTTATCCCTTAGTTAAGGAGATGGGGATGAGTTGTAATTAGTTAGCTCAATTAATTGAGTTAATTCCAGTTAGATTAGTTCCAACAGTTTGTAGAACTAATTGTGAGTTCAATTAGTTAATGCATGCATGCATGTAACTGCCGCTCTTCAAATAACTGAATATTCTCTCATAAATAACTCATGCATGTCACTTCATTCAGAGACCCAGCTGAGATCAAATGATGGGATAGCGTACTATCAGTTGCAAGAATATTCCATGGAGGATATTTCTTACATGTAGAAGGAATTCATTCCTTAAGGATTGTGCAGTTATTTATGAGTTTAGTGAGTTGTATGAGGCCAGACTTCACACAGGTGGCATCACTGGACCCCAGGAAAAACTACCCAAGGAAATAGGATGCTTGGAGGGATAAGGGAAGGCATATGTTGTGTCTATTCAGTTTGTGAGCTGTATTGAGGGATTGTATTGAGAGCTGGATAGCTTGCGAGCTAAAGCTTTGTGTAATCCGAAGATATTTCCACTTGTATGACAATACAGAGATCAATGTTTTTAGCTGAGGCTTTCCCCAGAGTATTCTTTTGTGTTCATGTGTGATTGCTTTCTCTTCATTTGTTATATGTGTTCTATTTGATCTTACTCATAATCGATTAATATTCCACAAGTTTGTTTGTAGAGGTAGATCAAGTATTTTGCTTTAGTATATTGCATTATCAAGTGATCTACAATGAGAATTTCTGCATGGTATCAGAGCAAAGGTGATCAAAGCAAAGAACAGTATACAAGAAGTTCGAAGTTTCAAGTTTCAAGTTCCTTATTATAGAAATCGAGTTCTTATCACATCTCTAATTTCATCAATGGCAGTCAACAGTTTGAGACTCGAGTATGCCCTTGATGGCAGCTCGAATTATACAGCCTGGAAGGATCGCATGGAAGCGGTATCCGAGGACAGCAGTTTGAAGGACTTCATTGATTAAGAAGTCCCCAAGCCTACAACAACTAATGCTCAAGAATTGGCGGAATGGAAGAAATGTGTGTCTAGAGCAAGGAGAATCCTCCTGGAGGGAGTTCAAGACCACATTGTCTCGAGCCTCCATGGGAAGGAGACACCATTTTCAATGTGGAAAACATTGAAGGATCTATATCAGAATAGCAGCGATTAGAGGAAGCTGGCACTGAAAGACAAGCTTCAGAAAATCAAGTGTGAAAAGGGTGACACAATCTCTACATATCTGAACAAGCTCACCACTTGCAGGGATGAGCTTGGAAGTGTAGGGATCACGACAGCCGATGATGACATGGTGAGTGTTGCTCTCCTCGGTCTTCTTAAGAGCTGGAATAGCTACCAAGACTCGGTAAATGGAAGAGAGAAACTGCCAGATTGGGAATGACTTTGGTTAGATCTGATGTTGGAGGAGATAAGAAGAAGCACCAGAGATCAATCTTCATCAAAGCAAGATGATGAAGAAAATATAGCCTTAGAGAGTAAGACGAGGAAAGGGAAAGGGAAAGCTTCCCATTCCAAGTCCAGTTCTTCCCATGGTGGGAATAAGTTTGACAAATTGAGAGTGTGATGCTTTTATTGTCGTGAGGTGAGCCATTATGCTACGAATTGTCTACGGAAGAAATCCAAGAAGGGATCCTCGAAGAGATCAGATGGTGAGGCACTAGCCTCACAGTTCGAATTGGATTTCTCTCTTATCGCATGCATAGTTTCATCCATGGTGGGATGTGTTTGGTACCTGAACAGTGGAGCTTCGTTCCACATGACTGGCGACAAGAATATTTTCAGTACCTTGGAGGAGAAGGATCCCCAGATGCGGATCGAGATGGGCAATGATGGAAAGTATTGTGTTTTAGGTGAAGGTATGGTTGTGTTTCAGAGGAAGCATGGAGCTCCTCTCACTCTGACTGATGTAAAGTATGTACCAGGTTTGAAGAAGAATCTTGTGTCCGTTGCTATGCTAGAAGACAAAGGCTATGATGTAGTCTTTAGTAAAGGAAAGGTATTCCTGAGGCATATCGGCACTGGACAGACTAAGAGGATTGGGATTCGAGTAAAGAATCTCTACATGCTGGAGGTAGATGACTATGCGGCATTGAGTTCCAAAGCAGAGTTGGTGCAAAGCCAAGATGTTGGTGAGCTATGGCATAGAAGATTGGGCCACTTGCACCATGGAGCCTTGAAGATCATGCAACAGATTTCTAATAGACTTCCCAAAGGAAAATTGGAGCAAACAGATACATGCAAATATTGTACCTTGGGGAAGTATGCGAAATCTTCCTTTCAGGATCGAGATAGTAGAGCTGGAGAAATCCTGGAGCGAGTTCACACAAATGTTTGTGTACCATTCTCTACAGCCTCCACTACTAAACAAAGGTACTATGTTATTTTTATTGATGATTTTTCTCGTAGATGTTGGATCTACTTTATGCAAAAGAAGGATCCGCCCTTATTGAGATTTTGTGAGTTTAAAGCCTTGGCAGAGAAATAATCTGGAAAGAAAATAAGGGCCTTGCATAGCGACAATGGTGGAGAGTATGTCTCCCAACAATTTAAGGACTTCTGCGTTGTAGAAGGAATTAAATGGGAGTTGAAGGCACCCCATAACCCACAACAGAATGGGGTGGCCAAAAGGAAGAACAGATCGATTGCGGGAGTAGCTCGAGTGATGTTGCATGACCAAAGCCTACTACTTCATTTGTTGGTTGAGGCATGCAATACAACAGTATTCATGCAAAACAGAAGCCCACACCGTATACTTGGAATGAAGACACCTATGGAGCCCTTTTCTGGGAAGCGACCAGATGTGAGTCACTTTAGGATCTTTGGATCATTAGTTTATTGCCATGTGACCAAGGATGCCCGGAAGAAGCTAGATCCAACAACTGAGTTGGGGATACTTGTGGGGTACACTGATACACCCCACAACTATCGGGTGTTCCTGCCTACCAGTCAGAGGACAATGGTATGCAGATATCTGAAGTTCAATGAGCAGAAAGACATGTGAGTATCACTTGAGAGGGCGCTCAAGTTGCATGCAGAGGAGGAATTTTCAGTTCCTAAGGAGGAGGAGCCTCAAATTGATGTGGAGAAGCCGCATGTAGAGGATCCGGGAGTGGAGACATCTACTCATGCTGAGTCTTCCAGATATGGGCGGAAATGCTCAAGGGAAGTTGACAGGTTGATCCTGGATGCGCAAGAGAATGTGGGACAACCATCTTCTCAGTGCAGACAGAGGAAGTCACCTGAGCGGTACACTAGTTACATGGCCCTGGTTGGGGAGTGTGTAGAGTCCGAACCTTCTTCATTCGAGGAGGCAGTGCAACAACTAGTCTAGGTTGATGCAATGGTGGAGGAGTACGACTCCATCATTCAGAACTGTGTTTGGGAAGTTGTCCCAAGACCTCAGGACAAGTCAGTGGTGAGTTCCAAATGTATTTAAAAGGTAAAGCAGGCAGCTGATGGCAGTGTTGAGAAACATAAGGAAAGGTTTGTTGCCCGTGGTTTGTCACAGGTTGAGGGGATCGACTACGATGATGCTTTTTCTCCTATAGTATGGTGCTCATCTATCATATCGATGTTGGCACTATCAGCTCAGATGGGTTGGAATATCCATCAAATGGATGTGAAGAAAGTGTTCTTCAATGGGAATATTGAGGAAGAGGTGTACATTGAGTAGCTAGAAGGTTTTGAGACCTTCGATCGTGAGTCGCATGCATGCCGACTCAAGAGGGCTTTGTATGGGCTAAATCAAGCACCTCATGCTTGGTACACCAGGATCAACAACTATTTCACCGAGTTGGGCTTCACCAAGAGTGAAGTAGATGTGAACCTTTACCACATCATGGTAGAAGGTAAGCCATTGATCATTGTTATTTATGTCGATGATCTGATTTTGAAAGGTGATGATCAACTGATCAAGTCTTGCAAGGAGGACCTTGCAAGAGAGTTTGAGATGAAAGACATGGGTCTTATGCACTACTTTCTAGGCATAGAAGTGTGGCAGAAAGATGGGGAAGTGTTTGTGTCTCAAGGCAAGTATGCCAATGAGATACTCAGGCGGTTCCACATGGAGAAGTGCAAGCCCATGCAAACTCCTCTAGCTAGTAACTGGAGGAAGGAGGATGCTACTTCAGGTGAGGTAGTAGTTTCGACTGTTTATCGGCAGCTTGTGGGTTCATCAATGTATCTAGTGAACACACGACTAGATTTATGCTTTGCGGTGAACCAGATGAGTCAAGCTATGGTTCAGCCTACCAAGTTGTTTTGGAAGGCAGCGAAGCATGTGATGAGATACATCACAGGCACATCTCAGTATGGATTGTGGTACAAACGGACAAAGGGAGTGAAGCTTCAAGGCTTCACATATGCAGATTGGGTAGGGCGTCCACCAGACCAAAAGAGCACTTCTGGAGGAATCTTCAACCTTGGTTTAGCGGCATTTTCCTGGTACAGCAGGAAACGGAGGTTAGTTGCACTTAGCTCAATAGAGGCTGAATACATGGCTGCCAGTCAGGCATCATGTGAGGCGATTTGGATGTGGAAAATTCTAGTGGGATTGTTTGGTCAGAGGATGGATCCAACTATGATCTACTGTGATAATCATAGTTGTATCAAACTCTCTGAGAATCCAGTTTTTCATGACATGCCCAAACACATCAATATCTAGTACCATCATCTTCAAGATTGTGTGGTGAAGAGTATCATGTTGTTGTTGTATGTTTCGACTGAGGAACATGATGCAAATATTTTGACTAAGGCATTGTCAAAATGCAAGTTCGAGTTCCACAGAGACAGGATTGAGGTGACTGATAATCCCTTTCTTGTTGAGAGGGAGTGTTGAAAATAACAACAAGAAATGCTAAAAATAGCACTACTATAAATAGCATTTCGAGATACATTCCAATTTTAGTTAGTCCCTGAACTAAAATTGAGAATTAAAATTTGAATTTGATCTTAGAAGATATTTGTAAAATAATTAACTGATTCATCTTGAGTTAATTAGTTGTAGGAAATCAAACATGAATTCTATGTGACGACATGCAACAATTTCTCCATTGATTGAATAAGTTATCCCTTGATTAAGGAGATCAGGATGAGTTGTAATTTGAGTTGTAATTAGATAGCTTAGTTAACTGAGTTAAGTCCAGTTAGATTAGTTCAAACATGTTGTTGAACTAATTGTGAGTTCAGTTAGTTAATGCATGCATGCATGTAACTGCTGCACTTTAGATAACTGAATATTCTCTCATAAATAACTCATGAATGTCAGTTCAATCAGAGAACTGGTTGAGATCAGGTGATGGGACAGTGTACATCAGTTGCAAGAATATTCCATTGAGGATATCTCTTGCATGTAGAAGGAATTCATTCCTTGGAGATTGCGTAGTTACTTTTGAGTTTGATGAGTGTGTGATGAGGCCAATTCACACAGGTGGCAGCATTGGACCCCGGGAGAAACTACACAACGAAATAAGAGGCTTGGAGGATTGGAGGAAGACATATCTTGTGTCTATTCAATCTGTGAGCTGTATTGAGGGATTGTATTGAGAGCTGGATAGCTTGTGAGCTAAAGCTTTGTGTAATTTAGACATATTTCCACTTGTATGATATTACATAGATCGAGGTTTTAGCTTAGGCTTTCCCCAGAGTTTTCTTCTGCGTTCATGTGTGATTGCTTTCTCATTCTTTGTTATATGTTTTCTATTTGATCTTGCTCAAAATCGATTAAGCTTCCGCAAGTTTGTTGTAAAAGTAGATCTAGTATTTTGCTTTAGTATATTGCATAATATGTAGATCTACAGTGAGAAATTATACATTCACTGTTGGAATCAGGGCGTCGAGCACTTCGATCTGGTATTGGTTTGAGAGAAATTTGACCACTTTGAATTTTGACCATTTATGAGCCCTTTTGGACCTGTGCATGTGTCTTGAGCCACCTAGATCAATAAGTGAGAAATTTTCTCAATCCAATGGTGGTTGGATACTTCAGAAGAAACCGGGTGAGGTTCATTGGTCGTGGTGGCTTCCAGCAGATCATAGTCTGTAGAGTCGATTGATAGTTTATGAGTAACTAGGCGAGGATCGTTATTCGTGGCGGCTTCCATTAGATGGTAGTCCATAGATCCAGATGAGAAAGAGTCTCCATTTGATTGTAGCCAACTAAATCTCTATGTAAATAATTTTCTTGACTAATAAAATATTTGAGCAACCAACATCAACGGGTAGTTTTTGGCCTTGGAGAAGGATTTCCACAAGAAATATATGTGTCCCTTGTGTTGTTTGCTTTTATGGTTTCATGTTTATATTTAATTCTTTGATCTCTACTTTTGTGTTCAGTTTATGCTGGTTTAAATGTTTAATTAATTAGAGAAAATTTTATAAGTCCCTTCACTACTGATTCACTCCCCCCATCTCTATAGTGATCTAGCTTCCAAAAATTGGTATCAGAGACAAGGCTCTTAGTTGCAGCTAGATCGCTGGAGATTGGATCTTAGGATTATTGGTGAAATTTTTATAATTTTTCTGAAATGGATCAGCAAGGAGTTATAGTTCTTCACAAAGGTAAATTTGCAACTTGGAGAGCGAAATTAGATTCATATTTTCTATCCCTTGATGAGAATATTTTTCTATCAATTGAATATGGGGTTAGAGATGAATCTAATGATTTGGCTAAAAATATTATCTTGCATGGGAATTCAAGATATGATAATTTTTATGTGATAGATTGTGAGACTGCAAAGGAGATGTTGGACAAGTTGCAGAGTTTGCATCTTGGAGGAAAATTGCAGATTTTAGAAATGGAGAGAAATGCAAAGGATTATACATTTATAGCAGCAACAAATCAAGCCTCCTCACAAGAAGAAGATGCAAGTAATATTAGTAGCAATCAGGGAAAATTTTAAGGATGGAAATTTATCTTAAGGTTTAGAAACCTTGGCGAATCTCACTAGTCCATAATATGGAATCTCTAAAATGTTTGGTGTTATTTTTGTAAAAATTTCAAACTTCTATTAATTTTATACAGTCTCTATATAAGATTTTGGCGATTTTTATAGTAAAATAATTTTATACTATAAAATTTGGGCGAATCATGTTTAGCAAAAAATGGAAATTAATGATTTTTTTTTTTTAAAAGCATGGAAAATTAGCCCAATTGCGCATATTAGCCCCTAAAATTTTCCCTAGTAGCAATGGTGGATCAAGCATTGATCTAGAGGGACAACAATAAGAGTTCAACAACAAAGTATAATAGAAATCCAAAATAATGGCACTAGAAGCAGAAATTCAAAAGTTAATGGCTGAAAATAAAGATCAAAGAATGTTATTGCAATTTTTTTATGAAAAGGAGTATGCCTACAAAGAGGAGATTTCTAATCTAAAAAATCAGTTGCAATGATGCAAGAAGCAGAAGAATAGACAAATAAAGTGAAATAAGAGGAAAAATTGATGGATGCTATAACTGTGGTGTACATGGACATAAAGTAGCAAATTGAAACAAAGAGATAAAATCCTCTCACCTAATAAGAGTAGCTAAAAGAAGATTAAGAAAGAGAAAATGCTACAACTTTCAAAAGCATGGACATATGGTAGAAAATTGCAATAGTGAAGAAATCATTTCCTCTTATCAAAAGGATCAGCAAAAGGAGAATCAACCTTAAGAATGCATGCAAATATCTCCATTTGTCAGGTATAATATTCCATTTTATGGTTATTGTTTCTCATGCAATGAGTTTGGCCAGGCACATCCGAGGAAAGGAATTCAGATCAACAAAAGATATCAGCCTATTCCTTGTTTCATTGGTCACGTAAGATGTTTTGTTTATGAAAATATTGTCCACAAGGTCAAGGATTGCAAGCTTCCCATGTGCTACAAGAGATCCAATCAGAGAGAAAAGAATATGCAAGGCCAATCACACAAGAAGAAGGGGGATCAACATATGAAAGTTTTGAGGAGAAAGGAGAAACAAGATACTCCCACCAAAAACTAAGGTCTACATGTTCTCAAGGGGAGCATATGGTTGCATCATGAGTTGCATGTAGATTTTTTGATGTGTAGCCATATCTTAAAGGGTACATGAATACAAATCTGCATATTGTAGGAGATGCTTGAGTTCAAGGGGAGTTCATGAGGTTTGAAGTGAATTTTCATTTTTGATCTATTTCTTTCCAGTTTGATTATAGTTGGATCAACGATATTGTTACTAATGGTTTTTGAAGAAGCTACATGTTGAGATATATTTTTTTTATGTTCTTGGAGGTATGGCATCCACATGGTTGTCTTATGTGTATGGTCAAGGTGTGATGGAGGATCATACATTTAGGGGGAGCATTGTTTCTTCCTAATAGAGTTGCATATGGTTGGCCTTATGTTCCTATGTAGGAGCATGCAACACATATCCTTGGCATTGATTTGAGTTAGTTTTTGATGTTGCTTCCGTCGAGATCAGTTGATGTGTTGGCATATTATCGCTTATATCTTCTATTTCTAGATGTATCATGTTGTTGATCATGTGTTTTTGGATGGATGAGACATGAGGAGGATGGTTATTGTTTCTCATGATGTTTTGATGCATGTTCATGATGAGATATTTTGCATTTATGGAGAGTATAAAATTATGTGTTTCTCACAATACTTTATTGTTGGATCTTTTGTTGTTGTTGATGATGTATAATGATGATTTGCTACTCATTGATTTTCTCCTTATGCCTTATTGATGATATAGTATATTTATGGTTGTTAAGATTCATGGATCTTTGATATGATGAGGATATGTATTTGCTACTACATCTATGATATATTTCCATGTGGAGCATGGTGGGGGTTGCTAGTGATTTTGATGATCTTGTTGCAAGATATTCATTGATGGGATGGTGATGGCCAAGGTGTTGAGTGGCCATGCACTAGCATATGTTTTGGATAGTACTTCTATTGTTGCTACTACATATAGAAAACATATTTCCTTTCTCATGGAAGACTTGTACTTGATGCATATGCCATGGGTTAGATTATTGTTGCTACTGCTATATGGAGGATTTACCATTGCTCAATGATGTTATGTACTCATTGTTATTTCATGTTTTAGGCATGTATAATAGAGAGCACCATTATGTACAGCTGTAAAATCCATGTACTATCATTTTGTCATTTTTTGAGTGTATTTCTCATGGAGAGACCCATGGTGTCTAGTGTGCCTTGTCATTAGCTATGTATGGGTCAATGGGTGTCCATGTCTTGTTATATTTTGTATATAATTGGTGTAGCCCCACTACATTGGGTGCATGATGTAAATTTGGGTCCATAAACATCTTGGTTGATAGTAGGTATAGAGGAGTCATATGTCAGTCCTATTTACTTATCACAACCATGTATTTTTTCCATGAAGCATTGTATATCTATTGTACTTCATTGTATATGTTGTCCAAAGTGAGTTGGAGTCATGTTTCATGAGGAGTAGTCTCTTGCACTTGGGAAGGAGGCTTATTGCAGCAGGAATATGTGTTTCTAAAATATCAAAAGAATGTGTGATTGCAGCATTATTACATGCTTAGGGGGAGCATGTTCAGTTTTAGAGATTGCATGGCATTGGCTAGAGGTGTTGGCAACAAAGTTTCTTGTTTCACACACTTATCTTGCAAGAGATACTTCTTGTTTTGCATTTACATGGTGTTGAGTATGACAAGGGGAGTACTTATTCCATCTAGCACATTACTGGCATGGCTCTTTCAGTTTGGTGTGGCCCTTTTCCATTGATGTCAAAGGGGGAGATATTTTGGATGGATAGAGATCTGCTTCAGAGATCAAATTCAAAGTTATAGCTTTAGTTTTGGAGTGTATGGAGATCAGCCTTACATGTGGATTGAGGTTGACATCAATTCCAAAAGGGAAGCTTTTTGGCATTGTAGTGTTGGAATTGATGTCAACATGTTTTTGCTTATTATATCTCTCATTTCAGCCTGATGATACTAGTCCTCCTTATGATGTGTGATGATTGTGATGAGTGTTTGTCTTGGTATTCCTATTGGTTGGCATTGATGTAAAAATGGATTTGGAGGTTGAGTAGAGATGGATGCAAGACATGGTATGATGGATTCTCATAGGTTGATGATGTTCCTACATTTATTGAAGATGCTACTGTTGCAGATGGATGGACTATTGCTACAAGTGTTACATAAGATTCTAAATGTGATGGAATCATTAGAGTTGTTGCTACATGTGTTGACATGTTGTCTATTGTGTTGGAGGAATTTGTATGACTTGATGCTATTGTTGCAAGTGTTGGAGATGCTAGTATAGGTGTTGGAGGTATTTAGACATGTTGTCATTACTGTTTGAGGAGCTAGAGGTGTTGGTCTTAATGAGGAGTTTGGTAGACTAGAGATTTCATGTCCCTGACTTGTTGCAAAGGTTTTTGGCATATGTAATCAATTGAAAACTTGTCAGAGAGGCTTGGAGGTGTGTTCAAGAGTTGATGAAGGAGTCTAAGAAGTTTGGGCATGTTTTGAGCTGAGGAAAGATGGTTTTATTCCATCCTCTGCTTTAGTCACATGGATGATAGGTCATGAGAGAGATTGAAAGTTTCCAGTCATTGGGAAATAGACATGTGAGTGTGACTGAAGAGTTCCAGTTGATTTTAGCCAGTGTTATGAGTGTGACTGAGCTTTTTCATGGAAATTTCTCTGCATTCCTCATGCAACTCATCTAATTTTTGTATTGTGGAAATGTTCTTGACCGAAACTTTTTAGCATATGATTGGACAAGGTAGTGGAGCCTCTAGAAGCTAATAAAAGTCGAAAATATCAATAGGAAAGTGGAGTTAGTGGCTTGATCAAGTCAATGAGCTGAATCTGGATCAAATCAAACGTATAAATAGAGTTTGTGGAGATCAGTAATTCTTGGTAATTATTTAGTTGAGCACCTCAGTTCATCCATATGTTGGAGGAAGCTTAATGATAGTATGATTGATTCTCTTGATGTGTTGAGTGAGTGTGAGAGTGGAGAAGAGTGTGAAAGTTGTGTGATGCAAATTTTCTAAAGAAATTTACAGGTGTTGTGGCAGTTAGATGAAGTATGTTTCATCTCGTATTTTTAGCACCTAGTGAGGAGATGTAGAGTTTGATTGCAAAAGCATTTGAAGATTTTTTTATCCTAGTATATTCTTCAGTTTATAGTTTGTGTGCAGCAGTCATTTGAGAGTAGTTTAATTTGTTGTAGAGAAGGTTTTAGCTCATGCATTGATCAAATTATTTTATGCAGTGTGTGGAGAGACTGTGTTGTAGTTTGTGTTGCAGATTTGTTTTTCATTGAGTTCCTTGATGATACGTTGCTGTAGTTCTCATGTTGAGCACTTCTCAGTTCCAATATGAAAATGTATGAAATGAGAACCACATAAAGGAGTGGAGTTGGAGGAATCCTATGAGGTCAATATAAGTGAGCATTTTTCTCAATCCAATGGTGGTTGGATAGTTTAGAAGAAACTGGGTGAGGCTCGATGGTCATGGTGGCTTCCAACAGATCAGAGTATGTAGAGTCATTTGATAGTTCAGGAGTAAGTAGGTGAGGACCGTTGGTTGTGGTGGCTTCTAGCAGATGGTAGTCCATAGATCTGCATAAGAAAGAGTCTCCATTTGATAGTAGCTAATTGAATCTCTATCTAAAGATTTGTCTTGACTAATAAATTATTTGAGTAGCGCAACAACAATGGGTGGTTTTTATCCCTTGAAATGGTTTTCTATCGGAAATATCTATGTCCCTTGTATTGATTTCTTTTATGGTTTCATGTTTATATTTGATGCACCGATCTCTGCTTTCATGCCCCCCCCCCAGTAGTTATCTAGTTCCCAACATCTCCTAGCATTTGTAAATTATTCATCCATAAAATGTTGTGGATTTTCCACTAGGTAATTCATCACAACATATATGATAAAACTATACTTAGAAATATGAATTCTAGACTATGAGATTTTATTTCCATTTAGATTTATGGATCTGTAGATTATTATTTATTGCATACACGTGCAAATTATAATTATGCAAAAAAGAGAGAAAAATGAAATAAAAACTCACAAGCCATAATTGACACAAGATATAACCCGGGAAACCCTTTTGTGATAAAACTTAGCATAAAGATGAGGTCGCTCTACTCTCTTTCTCTAAATAGAAAATGGTTGTGAGTATAAAGAATTAAGACCTATGACCTATGAACTACTGTAGTGTTTAAATCCTCTCTATGTTCTCCCTCCTTATCACTCTCAACTTGTCTATGGAACAAATTCACTTAAACACAATGGAACCCCATTTCCTCCTAGTGGCCCAGTTATAACACAACCTGATAGCCTATCAGTGGTTAGGTTTGACTCCCTCAACTCTTAACTAGATTTACAATATGGAATCCTATAGAGTATTCTTTATCATGGTCATGTGGATAGTCCCTTTTCCATTAATAATGGGGGTTGATGTGGCACCCTCTCGAATTTTGGTGGTCAAAATAGGAGGTCAACTTCTTAGCAACATAACTTTTGGATATTTACTCTAATTGAAGAAATTATTGCATTGTTAGAAAGGTATTTATGTGTAGAATAGGAAAAAATGGAGTTTCCCTAAAGAAACGATGTGTTACTGTTATTTCCCTATAATACTAGTGATTCCCCCATTACTATTGTCATTGTATCCCTTATTGTTATTGTTGTGCCCTTGTTCTCCCCATATTGTTATTATTGTGCCCCATAGAATCCCACCATTGTTATTTTTGTGTCTTTATATTATTATTGTTAGGTTGACTTTGGTTATATTTTGACCCCTTAGACTCCTATATATAGAAAGGAGGTTTTGTCATTTGAATCATCTAAGAATTTTTCATTTGTGTAATGTAAAGGAGGTTTCCTCCTCGAAGAGGCTTATTTCTAAGGCGTTGATCTATCTTTTTGTGAGTTGGTTTCATAACATTTGGTATCAGAGCTTTGGATTCTAGGGTTTCACTGCTCCAAACAAGTCATCATGGAATTTTCACTATAATGTTTTTGCTACAAAGTTTCAGAAGCTAAAAAAAAACCCATTTGAGAAGGAATTGGTCTAAACCACAGGCCTAAATTTCAAATCTTGTCTCGCTATATGTTCGGAGATATAATCTGAGGAAGTTATGGTTTTGGTTGACCCCCAAATTACATTCCAAACATGTGAGCTTGGGAAAATCGTCATAACTTTCAATCTGAGCTACAGATTGAATTTTCGTAAGAAGTTACAGAAATAGGAAAGAATGTAGTTTTTTGGGCATCATTTTCAGAACCTAAGGTTGAAATAGTGACCTGCATCACGTCGTACAAGTTTGATCTACTAAACCAGTCTATACTCAGGTCATCATGGGAGATTTGGCATAACTCTTCATTAGAGAATTCAATCTTGATCAGACTTCCGGTGTTAGAAAGATTACTCAAATGGTTACTGCAGGAAGAAATTTCAGACCTTGGAGATCCAAAATTACAGAGATACATCAGATTCAATATCGAGCTCCTACAAAGTGAAAAACTGTGTGTAGTTTTTTTTTTAATTTTTGCATAAGCTTGGTTTGAAAAAATAGTTTGAAGGAATTCAAAGGGCATAGTGAAGCATTATTATCGGTAATTGATGCCCTCAAGAAAGAAAATGGAAACACCTAGTAAGCAACCTGAAAGCTCTAGCATGACTCATGAAGAAGAGGAAGAAATGTAACATGATATATCAAAATTATGAGACCAAGTGCAAGAAATTTCACTCGCACAAAAAGTAACAGAAGCTAAGATGGATGGTTTAAACAAAGGCGTAAAAGCTAATATGAATGACGTGGAAGCTAAGATGGACAACGTGAAAGCTAAGATGGATGGTGTGGAAGCTAAGATGAATGACTTAAAGAAAGGCATGGAAGATTTGAAGACATAATTGAAGACAGATTTGACAAAGTTTCTACACGAAATGCTTACTAATAGCGAAAGGGTAGTAAAGGAAACTCATGATGAGAACAAAATAAATGCTAATCATGATTTGATAGACTCTGACATTGGATTGAAGAACCACCATGTTCCAAAGATCAATATGAGGAAGTTTGATGGCAACGATCCCGGAACATGGATACTACAGATGGAGTAATTTTTCAATCTCCATAATGTGCAAGACACACAGAAGGTACACATTGCAACTTTATATTTGGAACCAAATCAGTTCGTATGGTATTGATGACTTTGCTCTCATAAAAAAATTGTCACTTGGGCTATTTTTATGGATGAAATGATAACACATTATGAGGATACAAAAAGCAACATGTTTTTTAGCCAATTGATAAATCTCAAACAAAAGGGTTCAATGATGGAGCACATTGAGGACTTCCAAAATTTGAATATAAGCGTAAAAGATATTCCAAAGGAATATAAGATTGATGTGTTCATAGGGACTTTAAAATATAACATCCAACATGAGGTTCGCCTTTGGGAACCAGATTCATTGGAGAAGGAATTTCGGTTGGCAAGAAAAATGGAAAGAAAAATTATGGCAACAAGGAAGCCTACCACTTACAATCATAAATATGGAAGTGTTGCTGCCCCTAGCCATCCACAACCTACAAGGTTTACACCACAACAATTGGAAGAAAAAAGAGCAAAAGGGTTTTCTTATAGTTGTGATAGAAAATACACTAAAGGTCATAAGTGTGCCGAGAAGAAATTATTTTACATAGATTGTGAAGAGGAGGAAGAAAAGGAACAAGAAACATCAAAAGAAGAAGATATACACCAGGAACAAATCCTAGAAAAAGAAGAAATGAATCTGACCATATATTGTAATGCATTGGCTGGAATTACCACTCCTCAAACTATCAAGATAGAAGGGCATATCAAGAAGAAAAAGGTAATAGTGTTGATTGATTTTGGAAGTACCCATAATTTTATTCATTGTAAGATAGCTAATGAATTGAATTGGTTCCTATATCCAGAACCAAAGTGTTAAGTGACGTTTGTAAGTGGAGGAACCATAAATTGCTCAGGAAAGTGCCATAATATCAAGCTATCCATGGGAGAATATGTATTGAATAGCCCAATTATTTCCATTCCAATGGGTGGTGCTGATGTTGTACTAGGAGTCTAATGGCTACAATCCTTGGGTACAATAGCTTCTAATTTTCAATAAATTTTCATGAAATTATCTTTAAAAGGAAAGGAAGTTGATTTAAGGGGTATTGCAGGGAATCCAGGAAAGATAATAGGCTCTAACGAAATGAAAAAGCTTCTAAAGAAAGAACAACAAGGCATAATTTCACAATTATGTTCACTAGAGGTTCCCACATCGAAATCATCCATTTCTCCAGATCTCCAAAATGTCTTGCATAATCATTCCAAGGTATTTGAGACTCCCAGAGGCCTCCCACCTATTCGTGATCATGATCATGCTATTAATTTGATTCCAGGAAGTGTTCCTCCAAACATCAGGCCTTACAGATATGCCTATGTCCAAAAGAGTGAAAATTGAACGTATGGTTGCAAAAATGCTAGAGGCTGGTATAATTCAACCTAGTTAAAGTTCTTTCTCTGCTCCAATAGTATTGGTTCACAAGAAGGATGGATCATGGCGCATGTGTCCAAATTATAGGGAGCTCAACAAGCTCACTATTAAAGATAAATTTTCCATTCCTGTCATTTATGAGTTATTGGATGAATTGCATGGATCAATTTACTTCACCAAGTTGGATCTTCGTTCAGGATATCATCAAATCAGAATGAAGACTAAAGGCATTCCAAAAACAATATTTAGAACTCATGAGGGTCATTATGCATTTTTGGTCATGCCTTTTGGCCTTACTAATGCACCTTCTACATTTCAAGGTTTGATGAATTCCATTTTCAAACCCTTCCTTAGAAAATTTGTGTTAGTATTTTTTGATGATATACTAATCTACAACA